>JAABKJ010013237.1:0-10354 GCA_011634705.1 Andricus grossulariae
AGAACACATACTATCAGGGTGTCCCACCCACGCAGGAACCACTTATATCTACAGACACAATGCGGCCCTAAGAGTGCGACATTATGCAAGGTTTTAGACAAGGATGCGTTATCTTCTCATAGCTATTTATTATATTTTTGGACAGGTGTCTAAGAATTGCCCTCTTTGACGAAGAAGGTGTACATCTCGAGACAGTGAGGGTACGTGGGTTGGCATTCGCAGATGATTAGGGTGTTATGGGAGAGTCAATCGACGACTTGCGAAGAATGTTATGAAAACTGATTACTGACTGATTATACAGACTGTGCTGTATGGTAGCGAGACCTGGATCTACCGAGAAAAGAATAAGATTAAATTTAATGCGATTAGCACAAAATTACTGCGCGTACTGTGCGGTGAAACACTAATGGACAAAGTGATTAATGAGATAATCCTCTAAGAATGTGGTGTAGATGATACACTATTTGACATAGGTGAAAGAAATTCTTTAAGATGATTTAGGCATATTGAGAGAATGAAAGATTATCGACTAACGAAACAAGTGTATCAAGGCAAAGTAAATGGCAGCGTGCCCAGAGGCAGACCGCGGAATATATGTTTAGAATGTGTGAATAAGACCCTAATTAGAAGAGACATAAAAAAATTTCTAGGAATTTTTCTCCTTGGCCCACACTTTATAATGGGTATAAAAAACACTGTCTTTCCTACCTTTTTATTGAATATCTGAGCCAATTTTTCATCGATTCGCAGCAAACCTTCTATAATATTTGTAATTCAATCAATTTTAAATGTTGTATTCCTGTTAGAAGTACTTAGAAAATTTTGATTTCACAACCTGAATTATTTTTATGCGCTGTAATTGTTCATGCAATTCATTATTATTTTCTACAAAAAAATCTAAGGTTACGGATGCTTTTTTTTAAAGTAGATTTTCGTAATTGAGAAAATTATCATTCTTTATCCGAAATCATTATCCATGTAGTAAAAAAGACGCTTTATGATATTTAAAATTCAGACAAATAAGAATCTTATTCGTTATATACAGAAATAAATTATACGAAATATTGTATCATTCTAGATCTTGATTACTCTTAAAATAAGACTCTTTTTAAATCACGCAATCTCTATTTATTCTCGCCTCAAAGGTAAAAGAAGACAAACTATTTTTC
Source organism: Andricus grossulariae (assembly GCA_011634705.1). Taxonomy (NCBI): domain Eukaryota; kingdom Metazoa; phylum Arthropoda; class Insecta; order Hymenoptera; family Cynipidae; genus Andricus; species Andricus grossulariae. Next base: position 1,170 of record JAABKJ010013237.1, read on the forward strand.
TAATCAGCGGAACAGAGTTATTTATTGGAGAAATAAACAGATTTTTATTTTAAGAATGGAAATTATTTTTTAACTAATGCATGTATGTATGATATGTATGTCCTATTAGAGTGCGTCATGAAATCCTTTTTTCATATTTTCTTTATCCTTAAAATAGAAAATTCATTCTTTTAACGAGCAAATGATACCCTGTTTTTGCCCGATTTTTTAAATAATATTGAGAGGTCTCTGTGGCGGCTTTTATGCCGGAAATTCGACTTCTTAAACTTTTTTCAATTTTATTTTTTACCATTTTATCTACCAAATCTTGACAAATATAGGAAATTCTTCATCGGGGTGCTATGTAACGCTGAAATTTTGTTTGTTATGAAAGAAAATATAAGTCGAGTATTAACACCTTTAAAGTTGCAATTTTATGATAGTGTAGAGATTAAGAAGTCAAACCTTCCCTAAATATCTTTTAAAAATTATGTCACTTTTATGAAATATCGCTAGGTTTACTGAGAATAATCTATACTATTATAAAAAAATGTAAGGCATACTTTTTCTACAATTAAAAAATTAAAAAGTCGATAAATTTTTGTAAACGGAAAGTTTTTGATGCCTTATTTTTTATATTCAATTAAGACAGAGAAAATACTGAAATTCCCTCAAGATTCCTGAGAAAATTTCAAATGTTTTTTTTTTCACTAAAAAATATGACTTTTAAGAGAAAATTGAAGAAAAAAAATTTAGAAGATTTTAAATGATTTGCTAAAATTTGAATATTTAGCTGTTCTCATATTGAAATAATTTCATAAAATCCACATTGTCGTAAGAAACAAAAATCTTCATCACGAAAACATCAATCATCGATAATCAGCATGAAAGTTGTAGGAGGAAATCCAATATATGAAAGTCCAATATTTATTTTTTCGAGGAATGGTTATAATAACAAATTAACGCACGCGACGTATCGCGTATTTTTCGCTTCGCGCTAAATTTTATTGCACAGGTGAAAACTTTTTATTATTAACCAGCAATCACGAAATATTTATTCGTGTCTTTGATTCAGATTTAAAGAATATGATTTGCTCTTGATCTGCTAGTACACATTATAATAAATTTTCGATAACTAAACTAAAGAAGTTTAAACTAAAGAAGCACTAGAATATTTATGAGTTACATTGGTTTATCGAATTCTGCATTCATACATTAATCAGTGTTTCCTTCAATTACAAAGATGAAGATTGTTCATAGTAATTAAAGCTGCTTGCTTTAAACTGTCTTATATAATGTACATCAGACAGTTTTAGCACCTTGACGCTTATACTTGATAAGATAACGCCTATACGATGTATGTCTAATATAACGCTAAAGAAGCACTCAAATATTCATTAATTACAATGCTAACCAAGTTCTTCGTTACTACATTATTCAGTAGTTTTTCTAATTAGAAAAGATGCAGATTGTTCAGACTTTCATCTTGTCATTGGCGGCTATCCTCAATTTCATTGGTGAATATAATATTCTAATATATCTATTATTTTATGTATATTTTTTAAACCATACGAAAATCAGAATTTGTGCTGTTTATTCTGCATGCTGTCCTAATTGCTACTAAATTTATCCCGGGAGAACCCAGAATGTGCATGTTATAAAAAATGAAATTCAAAACATTTATAATAAAACTGAATAGCAATCAATTTCTTGAATTTTTAATCAAACATCATTTATATTCTTAAAATTCTATACGCAGAAAAATATTTGTTCGAATCAAGCTTATTATTTCTTTGATATAGGGTCAAACAAACATTTGCTTAATTTAAAAAAAAACATTTTTCTGAGTGTTTCTATCCAATTTTATGATTTTATATAATCTTCTGTTCTTTGTTGCAGAGATAAATTCACAGTTTGAATGTTTACCTAATGGCGACCCCATTCCCGGTGTTCCTCGTTCCAAGATATCTTCCACTCACGATAGACCTCATTCTCCGTCCAGGTCTTCTCCTCCTGCAGAGCCTCTTCCTCGTGCCAGGTCTAGGTCTCCTAACAGCAGGCATCCTTATTCACTCAAACTTGGATCTACACTTGCAGACCAAGGAGTTCTTCGGCTGATACCCAAAACTAATCCGCTCAGGCGATTCGAAATTCGAAGATACACTTTTCCTGACGAAAAACGCCTTTACATGCGCGTGGTAGGACGTAATAGCTTTATGTACCTGCCAACTGATGAACAAAAAGTTTTAACAACATCTACTGGTGACGTTGTTGCAGTATTAGATCGAAATTCATATCTCAAAGGAATATATAATCACAATGCAGAACGGGCTGGCATAAACATGGAAAGCGGCGCGGTTTTTGACTTGTCCCCAGAATTAGTCAATGATACTCCAATAGGCTTCCGTCAATCAATCAAAAGGAATTTTAATATAATAAATGCCAACAAAATTCCTCCACAAAACTAGGGCAAGAGAACTTATTCCGGACCAGGGTTCCTAATTTGGATGACTATTGCTTTTACCGTAAATTAATTAAATTATAAAACCGAATTTTGTTGACTGTTTAGTTGAACTAACAAGTGAACATTTTAGTCTTTTAATTATATTACTGAATTTATTTTTATATGATATTACAATGAGTGACAAATACTCTAATATATGAGTGACGATTTGTTTTTTTAATAAGAAACTTTCAAAAAGTGTTCACAAATGCATGAAGTTTCCGTAAATTAATCTTGTTCTTATGAACTCATGCTAATTGCAAAATGCGGAAGTTTTGGAAAATAACGTTTTTTTCCTAATCATAAACTGTGTACAATATTCATATTTTTCCCTAATCATATTTTCTCTTATCTTAAACAAAAAATAATACAAATATTTTGATTATATGTTCTTTTATCATTAGCGTTCCTAATTTGGAGGGCATTTTTGTTTAAATTATATAACTTGTCATTGAAATTCGTAACAAATAAAAGTTTTTTCATGAATTTGAATCTGTTTCATTAGAGCTAGACATATTTGAGAAAGCAAAAAAAAGTTTCAATCCTAAACTGGGAAAAATATTCATATTTTTTTAGAATCAAATTTCCTCTTATTTCAAACAAAAAATTATACAAATATTTTGACAAATATTTATTTTGAAAAGTAAATGTGACTTAATGATAAACAAAACAACTTTTAATCAATTTGAATATGTTTCATTAAAGCTTAATGAACATTGTTAACTAATCAGTGTAAAATGGTATAGTATGGTAATAAAGATTTGTTAAATGCGAAAAAATATGATTTGTGACATTTTAATTTCAGGTTAAATATTTTTGATAAAATTATTATTTATTTACAAATAATTAGTAAATAGTTTATCATTTGGGATAAACTTCGGAAGAGCGCATACCTCTGATTTTTTTAAACTCATTATTGCTTTCCATTCCCTTACAACAATATTTCAGGAGGTCAATTACTGTAGGCTTATAAGGATTAACCTTAATAGATTTTCGAGGATTTGAACTATTCTCCAGTATTTTAAAAGATTTTCGAAAGCTTCAAAAAGTTTCAAGTGATTTGTAAAGATGTCCAAGGACTCAAAATATTTTAGGGAATTTTTAAAGATTCCCAGCAACATTTAATTTATTTCAATAAGTTGAAGGAATTTCAAAGGATTGGGAATATTTAATGGGATTTTTAAAAATTCTTCTGTCTTTTGAAGAGCGTTAAAAAATGTCAAAATATTCTAAAGAATTTGAAATATTTCAAGGTATTATGAAATATTTCAAGGTATTATGAAATATTCCAAGGAATTTTCAAAAGATTCAAAAAGTTTCAAGTGATTTTAAAAGAATTCAAAGCACTTGAAATATTTAAGGGAATTTTTCAAGATTTTAAGGAATGTTTTACTAATTTCAACAATTTGAAGAAATTTCAAAGGATTGCAAATATTTGAGGGTGTTTTTAAACTTTCCATGGAATTTCCAACAGCTCAAAAACATATCAAGCAATTCAAAAAATATTTTGAAGGATTTGAAATAAGTGATTAATCTCTGATAAAAAAATTAATTCTGAAGAAAAAGTGTATGAACTGATATTTCCAATTAAAAATATTTTATTTTTAAATAAAAGACAGTAGAGGTTAATGAAAAATACAAATTTCCCAAAAATTAGATGCATTCTTAACCAAAGACAGATCAATTTTCAAACCTGAAACAAAAAGACTTGTCAACAAAAGAGTTGAATTTTCAAGCGAAGAAGAAAAATTTCCTGGAAAACTGAAGATACGATTTTCAAGCAAAGAAATAAATTTCGTACTAAAATGATACATTTTCAACAAGAAGATAATGAATTTTCAACCAAACAGAATTTTTAACCCAAAGTTGAATTTCGTACCAAAAAATACAAATTAATCAAAAAATTTCATGTAAAAAGGATCAATTTTTAACCAAAAATAGGATATTTCAATTCTCAATTAGAAAAGAAAGTTTTCCGTCAAACAGGTAGATTTTCAACAAAAAAGAATACATTTCTATGAAAAAAGACACATTTTCAAAAAAAGTGAAATATTTAAATTTTCAATTGAAAACATTAAATTCCTATTCGAAAAAACTAATTTTCAATCAAAGAAATAAATATTCGACCAAAAAGATGAATTTAATAAATAAACAAAGATAAACAGGAGATAAACAAATTAGATTGATTTTTCAACTAGAAAATAAATGTTTATCAAAGAAATCAATTTGCAACCGCAGAAGTGAATTTTAAACCAAGGAGAAGAATTAGTCACCAAGAAGATCAATATCCTACCACAAAAGCCAAAATTGCACAAAAATACGGAAATTTTCGACCAAAGAGTTAATTTTCACCTCAAGAAGATACGTTTTCCACCAAATATGAAATACTTACATGCTTAGTTTGAAAACTTATTTACAACAAAAATTTCACAACAAAAAATGAATGTAGAATCTAGAAAAAATCCCAAAATCCACGTAAAATGTACAGGATGATTCAAGTAATAACTCATTTAAATGCCCAGTAAATTCCAGATTTTTCCGTTTTTCTTTCTAAGATGTATTTATTATGAAAAGTGTGGAAAACCTCTCAAGTGAAAAGCTTCGAAGTGAAATTTTTCATATTACAAGATCAAGATGTACAAAGAAGCTCAAATTTTTAATAGACCAAGCATAAATTAACCATTTGTGGCAAGGTTTGGGTTTCAGAATTAATTATTTAAATTTAAATTATGCAATATAAATACAGAGAAATGGTTATTTTTTATCTATTGTAAAAATTCCATTACCCTATAGATCTTGCATTTTTCTCAGCTTCATCACAAACAAAAACATTACATTTTTCTTACTCTTGAACTCAACAAACAGAATTCTGATATAAAAAAAATACTTTAATACATTTATGTGCCAAGTATGTCCAAAAAACGTGGCAAATTAAATCTTATACAAAATTTGAATCAAATTCAAGTAATCATATTGAATTGTACCTTGACGAATGGTTTATTCCACGATACCTTGAAAACATATTGTTTACGTTTTTTTAAAATATTAATAGTAATGATAATTTTAAATAATTGTGAGTAAATAAAAAAATGGTGTCATTCCTATTAAATTTACTGTAATTTTCTCGCGTTAATTGAAGCCTAGACAGGATAACGTTTTATCAACAAAAATATATTTTTCTGTAATCTTTATTTAAACTATAAAAAGATGATGGAATAGTGTGTTACATGGCGTAATTTGTTTTATAAGATATACTTCGACGCACAATAGAAAATGCTGGAGCTAGTATCCCTTGTCTAGGCTTCAATTACAAGAAATTTATGTCAATCATATACAACGTTCTCAAATCATATATAAAATTTTCTGTAAAATTTATAACAAATTTTGGAAAATGGATTGATTTTTTTTATTAAAGAAAGAGTAATTGGTGAGCGCGGAGCTCGTACAATGTTCTATTTTTAATACATTTTGAGTAATGTATTTCTTTTAGAATTACTTAGAAAATTATTATTTCACAACCTGAATTATTTTGATAACATGTAAGTATTCATGAAATTCATTATTTTCTATACAAGGAAACTCCAACGTTACTATTTCTTTTTTGGAGTAGATTTTCTTACAAAATTATTATTTTTCATACAAGATCATCATAAACCAAAAACCACGCTTTATCATACAGTCCAAGCTCTGATCATTGCCGCCCCGAGCGTTGCCGCTTCCCCGACCTGAAGCCTGAAGGTTTTTTTTTTGGGCAAAATCTTGAAGTTGTTCAGTCAAACAAATTGTTCATTTTATTACACATATAAGAAACTAAATATTACGAAAACTGTGCGTTATTAAAAATTACTTTTAATCTGCTTTATAAAAATTTGCTATGATATAAAATCCAATTTATGTACTATAAGGCTAACAAATCATTGTTTATTTTACGTTTCGTCAAATATTGAAAAGCTTTGGATAAAGATTGAAATTTAAGAATCCTAAGTTAGAATAAAATCAAATTTAATATCCCATGCAACGTCCAATATCCAAGCCAATTCTTGTTTTATTCTCAGGAATTCTATACATTGCATAAAGATGTTCTGGATGAATGTTCAAAATAAAATGTCAACTTTAAAACCTGTAGAAAACGCTGAAAAATTATAAAATCGCGTTCAAAAGATGTAAGAAGTCTGCTTCCAGCTCATTTAATATACGTTTCTATGAGAAAACTGCTCGCAGTATTATTGCGCAGTACAAAACGTGGGAAGGAGTGAAAGAGTGGATTTCCATTATTCAAATGAACGAATATCTGTTCTCACTGCTGTGAAAAAAGGCTTTTCATCGATTTTTCTTAACGTTTTGCATGTATTGTTATAATTATTAAGATTACACGAGTCACATGGAATTGAGGTTATAACTGACAATTCGATATTTGATTTTCTCTTTGTAAAAAAAACACAAGCAATACGACACAGTAATTAATTATCAATGTACTGTACGAGATTCCACAGCTTACGCTAAAAGTGAGGTGAAATATTTGTCATTTTTACGCTTTGTTTACATTTTTCTAAGAATCGAACATACCATGGCTAATGTTCGAGTTTTATGTTTGACATACCTTTAAGCTTGGCTTTATAACAAAATAGTCCAATATGAATCACTTTTGTACACATGTCATGTAAACTAGGTACATAAAACGATTTTCGAGACAGATTTTTAACCTCACCGATGCGCGGCAATGCTCGGAGCTTGGACTGTATCTAAGTTTCAGACAAATAAGAATCTTATTCGCTATATAAAGAAATAAATTGTACGAAATATTGTTTATTTCAAATCTTGATAACTGTTCAGATAAGACTCTTTTCAAATAATCCAATCTCTATTTATTCTCGTCTGGAAGGTAAAAGAAGACAAAACATTTTTTTAATCAGCGCAACAGAGATATTTTTCGAAATAATTGAGAAGATTTTCATTTTAGGAATCGAAGTTATTTCCTATCTGATGCATGTATGTATGATATGTATATCGTATTGGAGTGGATCATAAAATCCTTTTCTTATATTTTCTAAATCCTTAACTTGGAAATTTCAATATTTGGCGAGCGAATGATCACCTGTTTTGGCCAAAAATTAAAAATAATATTTAAATATCTCTATGGAGGCTTTTATGTTGAAAATTAGCGTTTTTAAACGTTTTTAATTTTTACCATTTCAACTACCAGATCTTGTAAAATTCAGATCATTCTTGATCAGGGTGCCATGTGACGCTAAAATGTTGTTTATTACGAAAAAAAACTATAAGGCGAGTATAAACACCTTTAAAGTTGCAATTTTCTAATAGTGTGGAGATTGAGAAGTCAAATTCATCCCTCAAAATTTGTTAAAAAATCATGTATCTTTTATGAAATATAACCAACTTTTCTGAGAATAATTTATGCTATTATAAAAAAAATGTAAGGCATACATTTCCTACAATTAAAAAATTAAAAAGTCAATAAATTCTTGAAATCGGAAAGTCTCTGGTACCTTATTTTTATATTTAATTGAAAAAAACAGAATACTGCAAATTTCTTAAGATTCCTAAGAAAATTTCTATTGCTTTTTTTTTATTTCGGAAAATTAATTTTGAGAATAAATTTAAAAAAAAAGGTTTAAAATGATTTCCCTAAATTTTGAAAAATAATGTAGAAGAAATGAATGGTCCTAATATGTGCACAATTATCTTTTTGGATATAGTAAAATAGATTTTCATTTTAAGAAATTTAATTTAAAATATTTATATTTCATTTAAAATGAATATTTCGTAAATAAAATAGAAAAAATCCCTTTTCTCCATAGTTACGGCTTCTCTATTGTTGAATATATATTGAACAGCATAGATTAGAAATATATGAGGAAAATGTATAATCCTATTCTTTTTCTTCTCTGTATAATTGCCAAATACCGTTAAATAAATATATTACTCTCAATATTCGTGATTTGTGTCATTAATTCCAGAAAATAATAACTCTTTACGATTTACAGGGGAAAAATGGTCAAAACAAATGAAATTTTTTCCAAGAATTACAAAACATGTTAAATGAGGAAAATTACCCTTTAAATTCCTCAACTATGTCATTCATCAGGAAAAATAATAACATTTTACGGTTTACAGTGTAACGTGGTGGCTAACCACCCGTTATGGATCCTTCCCCAGCTTTTCAGAACTAAACACTAGACCGTGATTATTCCCATGGCCGACACAAGTTAAAATTAGAAAATAAATTTAGAGATAAGATCATATTATAACCTAAGGTGTGAGGAGTGAGAGAAATATTTATTTTCTTAAGTAATTTTTGAGAACAGATGGAAAACGAGCTATTTAGGTTAAGATTTTGCGAATAAATTTGTATGTAAACTGTCACTACTAATTAGGTTAGATTAGGTACCTGGAGTCATAATGTAAGGAGGCCCTGACACTACCATCAAGTTTACGTCACGGCGGCACGGGTTAATGGTAAGCAATTTGAAAAAATATGGAATTTCTTTTACCGGAAAACTAACAAATTGAGGGCTGGAGGGGGAGCCAGTCACCAAAAATCGAAAGTCGAATTTGTACTGTATGAATTTGGACCACCCTAATGATGCAGAGTAATAGCATTATTAAAGTCTGCATGACTAAAAGTAAAAAATGTTTATTTCTACTGGCTTTCATGAAAATGGTACACTCATTTGAACTGTTC
>JAABKJ010013238.1:0-10354 GCA_011634705.1 Andricus grossulariae
TCCATCCTCCATCCTCCATCCTCCATCCTTCATCCTCCATCCTCCATCCTCCATCCTCCATTCTCCATCCTCCATCCTCGATCCTCCATCCTTCATCCTGCGTCCTACATTCTCCATCTTTCATCCTCCATCCTCCATGCTCCATCCTCCGTCCTCCATCCTTCATCCTTCATCCTCCACGCTACATCCTCGATATTCCATCCTCCATTTTGTGTCCGTTATTCTCTATTCACCATCATTCATCCTTCATTCTCCACCCTCTATCTTTGATTCTTCATCCTTTATCATCCATCCTTCATCCTCCATCATCCGTTTTCTATTCTAAAACCTTTATCATTCATCCTCCATCCTCCATTCCTCATCTTCCATCCTCCATCATCCATCCTCCATTCTGTATATTCCATCCTTCATCCTCCTTCATTCATCCTTCCTTTCTTTAAACTTCATCCATAATCCTCCATCCTCCATCCTGAACACCCCTATCCTTCATCCTGCATCCTCCAACCTTTATCATCCATCCTCCACCCTCCATCCATCATCCTCCATCCTCCATCGTCACTTTTCCACCACTTTTTCTACTTATCGTCCCTTGCTCCCACTTTCCATACTTTTCATCTTTTCTCCCTCCTCTTACTTACCTACCCTCCTTCTATTTCCGCTCATGTCACTTCTACTTTCCCTACTCTCACTTTACTTTCTCTACTTTCCATCATTGCCTCTGCTTCCCGTTATGGGAAAAAAAGGCGACGTATGGACTCTCGACCAAAACTATAAGGGTTTCTGCCCGCAACTACAAAACCCTAAAATAAAAAAATATAAAAAATTGCAGTTGAAATTATTTAAAATCGATCCAATTCTATCCTATATCTATGTTATTTATTTTATATTATTCTATTTTTCTCATGCATTTTTCAAATAAAAATAGAGAATAATCTAAAATTATTCCAAAATTGCAGATTTTCTTTAAAGTCTATACCGATCAGCGAAGTAAAAGGCGAGCAATGAGATACCCGAAAAGACGAATTTTCAACAAAATACCTAAATTATCAATAAAGTCGATAAATTCACATGAAGAAATTTTTATTGAAGAAAATTAATTTTCAACCAAAATGAAGATGAATTTTCAATAAAATGGTGAAATTTTTAACCAAAGTGATTATTTTCAAATAAAATATGAAATCTTTAACTGAAGGAGTTGAATTTTCAGTTTAAAACGATTTGGAGAAAAAAGCTATAATTTTACAACAAAAAAGTTTAATTTTCGTCCAGAGGGATGAATTTTTAACTAAAATGAAAAATCATAAGAAATGACTTTTGAACAAAATTGTTGAATTTCCTACAAAAATTATCAACTTTAATCAAATTAGTTTGATTTTCAACGAAAAATGTAATAGATTTATTTAAAACAAAACGGATTTTAATCTTAAATAAAAAACAGTTCAAGTCAACTAAAAAAAGACGAATTTTCAACAAAGTAGTTGCATTCGTAACCAAAAACTTGAACTCTCAACAAAAAAGTTGAATTTTTTACCAAAAAGAATATTTTTTAAAAAAATTGTTAAATTTTCAACAAATTAGATTGATTTTCTAGCAAATAGTTTAATTTTTTTACAAAGTAATTGAATTTTCAACAACCACAAAAAACTGTATTTTTCACAAAATAGTTGAATTTTTAACAAGAAATTACTTCCAACAAATCGTTGAATTTTCTCCAAAGTAGATTAACTTTTTATCAAACAATTGAATTCTCACCCAAGAGCTTGAATTTTCAAACGAGAAGATAAATTTTCTATCGAAAAAGACGAATGAATTATTATAAATTATATAATAATAATAAATCATAAATTATCATTAGCAAAAATTATTGCACATAAATTTAATGATTTCTGTATAAAAATACCAATTTTAGGTCAAACACAATAACATAACCTAAAGTTGTTGAAAAATGTAAAATTTACAAGAGTATTGAAAAGCACACATTTTTTTAAACCAGTCAGGTTTAACAACAATGTGTGTAAAATTTTCCAGATTTATCATAAAACAAGTTTTTTACTAACAATATGTGTCCAAAAATTTTGAAAATTATCCTTACACCTTTTTCTCTTTATCCTCCTATTCTCCAATACGAAAACATGACCATGCTATTCTATCCGGGCATATCTTATCATCTCCTCCACTTCCCATTACTCACCCTTTACTCCCTTCTAATCATTTTCCCCTCCCCTCCCCTACTTTTATCACCCTCACTTCCCATACTGCCCTCTCACTTCCCCACTCACTTCACTCAGTTCCCCTCCTCTACCGCTCTTCCACTACTTTCTCAAATCGCCTATTCCACCTCTTTTACTCGTCCATGCTAACCTTACTTAGTTCCATTTCTACCCAACTACCCCAACGAAACTTACCTTTCCCCTACTTCCCCTCCCGGCCCGTAATCTTATTTCCCCTACTTATAATTATATATTTACTTCAACTTTCTTATCCTTTCCTCATCCCTACTCTCTACTTACCTACCTACCACCCTACCTAGCTACTCTCTTCCCTCATCCCTACCTCTCCTTAGTCATATTTACACTCCCATCACTTCTGCTTCTCCCATCTCCTAATAAGCCTCACCTCTCCTACTATCACTTGCCCTACCTCCCTTCCTCCCAATATGATCTCTTGACCCACTTACCATTCTCTCCCCTATTATCACTTTCTCTACTTTTCCCTTCCACTCTTTCTCCCTCCTCCCATCACTTTTCTTATTCCTTCTTCACTCCCAAACTTTTCCTCCTTCCCTTATTCCTTCTACTTCTACTCTCAGCGACCCTCCTCTTCCTTTTAATCCTTCCCCCTATTTCTCCTTCGTTTACTTTCCTTTCACCCCTCCCTCACTTTTCCTTCTCACACTTTTTCTACTTCCGATCAATTGCCCTTTCTCTCACTTTTCCTAGTTCCCTCTCCTCTCATAGTGTCTTCCTTTATTTGTGAAAAAATGTAACAAGAAAATCTTTTATCCTGGAGAAATTCTTTATTAAAAACCAGATGAAATAATTTCGGATGTTATTTTCTAATATTCAAGAATTTCAGTTTTATTTGAAATAATTAATCAAAGCATAATAATAATAATAATGACTATTGATAACGGTCTCCTTTTACCTAGTTGTCAATATTGCAAATTATTATTTTTTTATATTCGTAATTTTAACCTGCTGATGAACAAAGGACACCTGCTGAGAAGTGTTTATTTGATGGGCAATGTTTATCAACTTAGTCAAAGATGAAGCTTCATTCCCCAGCATTACCTCAAATTTTGTAAATAGTTATTCGAAGTTATTCTTCCCTAAAATCGGTACTAATTGTCAAATATTCTTCATAAAGTCCGTCCCATCTTCCAACTTCCCTAATTTTTCAGGATGGCCAAGACTTTCCACCTCTATTCCCACGGATTAAATAAGATACGTCTGACATAAATGAAATCAATTAAAATAAATTCTGTCTTTTGATTAAACTACAACTTAATTACCAATCTCTTATCAAAATGGATCAAGAAATAATTAGGTACTAGAAATCGTAAGACTGCAATTAAAGCCTTCTCCTAATCAGTAAAACTACATTTCTTCCGCTGTTGCTGAATGTTTGCGTGACTGCAGGTCCTTTTCACGCACGAGTATCACGAGTATCCTTACAGCTTGTAACGTGAATTTGTTACAAAGACTGTTACACATAAATTGGTTAATCAGGTGCAAAATACATAAATTTACAGATCTGTTACATCGGCAAGTTAGCCATCAAACGAGAGTCCGTTAGTCAAGGGAGAACGTGCATGCCAGTGGATGAATCGAAGTGATACATGCACGTCGTCGTTTGAGTGGCAGTCTACTATTTGTGCAGCTCGCAACTTCGCATCATCCATTACTTCGCATTAAGAGAGTGAACACACTGCTAACTTCTCCTTCAATTCATCCTTATCTTCATTCTTCCTTGTCTGCCTAGACTGCTTCCTCTTTCTCAAATACCCTGCACGAATTAGAAAATTCCTTCGAAGCTTATCGCGTCGTCAGACGTCAGACAGACAGGCCAACAGACAGACATTTTCATAAAAACTATTATTTCTAACCCAGGACGTCTCAAAACTACGAGAACTGACGAAAACTAGATAGGTCCAAGTTCACATGAACTAAGACATTCCATCTGAATAATGAGAATGTAACAATTCAAATTTCCCCGCCAAACTATGGGTGCTATTGAAAAATGATGAGATGCAATTTTCTAGGTTCATTCGAGTCGAGAAATTTCGTTGTTGCCCATTTAATCGCCTTTTGTGTTGTTCAGCTGTAAATTTGAATTTTCGATTTTCTTATGGCATTTTCTACGTTATAAACAAAAAACCATAAATATTGGCAGCAGAAGGCTGACTGATGAACTTGACCTGTCTTTTTGGACCACAAAACGGTGTGCAAAAGAATATTTGAATTAGGAAATTTCTTCGAAAGTTATCGCGTCGTCAGACAACAGACAGACCGACAGACAGACAGACGTTTTCGTAAAAACTATTTTTTCTGATTCAGGGGGTCTCAAAAGGTCGAGAATAGGATGAGAATGTGAAAATTGAGTTACTTGAACTTCACATTGTATTCCTATGAATTCTTTTGAGTTCTTTGAATTTGATGTATTCCTTTTTATACGTTTGAATTGCTTGGAATACTTTTAAACTCTTTCAGATCCTATTGAATTCTTTTAACTACATTGAAATCTTCTGATTTTAGGAATTTCTTAAATTCCGAGGATTTGCAAATAATACAAAGAATTCAGAAGAATTGAGCAGAATTGAAAGAAGTTACAGATTTCAGAAAATCCTGCAATTTTACTTGAATTCAGGGAATTTCAAGAACCCAGAATATCTGGGGAATTTAGAATATTGTAAAAATTAAGAATATTCCAGGAATTAGGGAATTCAGTGGATTCAAAGATTTCAGGGATTTCAGAGCATGATGGAAATATAAGGTATTCAAGAAATTGAGGGAAATTCTGAGATCGAGGAATTTCATAAATTGAGAATATTCCAGGATTTAGAGGAATTTATAGAAATCAAGAATTTCAAGAAATTTAGAGAAACCGATTCAGAGAATTCGACAAATTCTACAATTTGAGGAAGTAAAAAATTTTTTATAGATTTCAGAGCATTTAGGGAATGCAAAAAATTCAGAAGAATTAAGTAGAATTGAAAGAATTCACAGATTTCAGATAATTTAGCAATTTTTCTTGAATTCAGGGAATTTTAAGAACCCAGAATATTGAGGGAATTTAGAATATTCTAGAAATTAAAAATATTCCAGGAATTAAGGGAATTCAGTGGATTCAAAGATTTCAGGGATTTCAGAGCATGATGGAAATTTAAGTTATTCAAGGAATTGAAGCGAATTCTGAGGATTCGAGGAATTTCATAAATTTACAATATTCAAGGACTCAGGGGAATTAAGAGAAATTAAGAACTTCAGGAAATTTAGAGAAATCGACGATTCAGAGGATTCAACGAATTCTGAAATTTATGGAATGAAAAGAATTTCATAGATTTCACTTCATTTAGGGAATGCAAAGAATTCAGAAGGATTAAGCGGAATTGAAAGAATTCACAGATTTCAGTTAATTTGGCAATTTTTCTTGAATTCAGGGAATTTCAAGAACTGCGAATATTTGGGGAATTTAGAATATTCTTGAAATTAAGAATATTCCAGGAATTAAGGGTATTCAGTGGATTCAAATATTTCAGGGATTTCAGAGCATGATGAAAATTTGAGTTATTCAAGAAATTGAAGAAAAATTCGGAGAATTCGAGAAATTTCATTAATTTAGAATATTCAAGGACTTAGGGGAATTAGGAAAAATTAAGAATTTTAGGGAATTTAGAGGAATCGACGATTCAGAGAATTCAACGAATTCTGAAATTTATGGAATTAAAAGAATTTAATAGATTTTACTTAATTTAGGGAATGCAAAGAATTCAGAAGGATTAAGCGGAATTGAAAGAATGCAGAGATTTCAGATAATTTAGCAATTTTTCTTGAATTCAGGGAATTTCAAGAACCCACAATATTTAGGGAATTGAGAATATTCTAGAAATTAAGAATATTCCAGGAATTAAGGGAATTCAGTGGATTCAAATATTTCAGGGATTTCAGAGCATGATGAAAATTAAAGTTACTCCAGAAATTGAAGGAAATTCGGAGAATTCGATGAATTTTATAAATTGACTATATTCAAGGACTTGGGGAAATTTAGAGGAATTAAGAATTTTAGGGAATTTAGAGAAATCGTCGATTCAGAGAATTCAAGGAATTCTGAAGTTTATGGAATTGAAAGAATTTCATAGATTTAAGTTCATTTAGGGAATGCAAAGAATTTAGAAGAATTAAGCAAAATTGAAAGAATTTAGATATTGCAGATAATTCAACCATTTTTCTTGGATTAAGGAAATTTCAAGAGCCCAGAATATTTAGGGAGTTTAGTATATTCTAGAAATGGAGGATATTCCAAGAATTGAGGGGATTCAGTGGATTTAGAGATTTCAGGGATTTCAGAGCATGATCGAAATTGAAGGAATTTGAGAAATTGAAGGAAATTCTTAGAATTCGAGGAATTTCATCAATTCAAAATATTTAAGTATTTACGGGAATTTAAAGAAATCAAGAATTTGAGGGAATTTAGAGAAATCGACAATTCAGAGAATTCAACGAATTCTGAAATTTAGGGAATTAAAAGAATTTCATAGATTTCAGTTAATTTAGGGAATGCAAAGAATTCAGAAGGATTGAGCGGAATTAAAGAATTTATGGATTTCCGATAATTTAGCAATTTTTCTTGAATTCAGGGAATTTCGAGAACCCAGAATATTTAGGCAATTTAGAATATTCCAGAAATTAAGAATATTCCAAGAATTGAGGGGATTCAGTGGATTTAAAGATTTCAGGGATTTCAGAGCATGATCGAAATTTAAGGAATTTGAGAAGTTGAAGGAAATTCTTGGAATTCGAGGAATTTCATAAATTTAAAATATTCAAGTATTCAGGGGAATTTAAAAAAATCAAGAATTTCAGGAAAATCAGAGGAATCGATGATTAAGAGAATTCAACGAATTCTGCAATTCGAGGAATTAAAAGAATTTTATAGATTTCAGAGCATTTGGGGGATGCAAAAAATTCAAAAGAATTAAGCAGAAATGAAAGAATTTAGATTTCAGATAATTTAGCAATTTTTCTCGAATTCAGGGAATTTTAAGAACTGCGAATATTTAGGGAATTCAAAATATTCTAGAAATTTAGAATATTAAACGACTTAAGGGGATTCAGAGAATTCAAGGAATTTCAGGAATTCAGGGTATTCAAGAAGTCCAGAGAGTTCATAAATTTTATAAAAATGAGGGGCTTGAATTTACTTGAATTACTTGGAATCCACATTGAATTCCTTTTAATTTATTTGAATTTGTTGAATTTTACGTACGCTTTTTCCTTTCTTTAAGTTGTCTGAAATACTTTTAAGCTCTTACAAATTCTAATAAATTCTTTTACCTTCCTTTAAATTTTTCGAATACCTCCGTATTCCTTGATATATCCCAATTCATCAAAATTCTTTTTATTGTCTGAATTGCTTGAATTCCTCTGCATTCCTCTAAATTATCTAAATTCCTTGAATTATTGTAAAATCACAGATATTTCTTGAAATCATGGAATTATCTGAATTCCTTTAATTCGTGGAATTTTCTGCAATCGGAGAATTTCCAGAAATCCAAGTACTCTTGAATAATGCAAGTAATTCAGAGAAATTCAGAATGATTCAAAGAATTCAGAAATTGCAGGGGATTCAGGAACTTTCCTCAATTTGGAAATTTAGAGAATAGAAAATATTCAGAGAATTCAGTGTATTCGAAAAACTCAGGAGATTCTGAGAATTCTTGGAATTTCTAGAATTCAGAGAATTCATGGAATTTCTCAGTCCATAAGATAATTCAGAGGCTTCAAGATAATTCAGAAAATTCAAGGAATCCAGAGATTTTCAAGAATCTAGAGATTGTCAGGAATTTCCAAAATTTAAGTATCTCAGGGAATTCAGAGAAGCTCAGGGATTTGAGAGCATTCAGGATATTCAAGAAATCGAAGGAATTCAAGGAATTATGGGAATTCAGGGAACGAGAAGAATTACAAAATTAATGGAATTCAAGGAATTTTAAGAATTTAGAATGTTCGAGGATTTTATGTAATTAAGTGGAATCAAGGACTTCAAAGACTCCAGTGAATTCAATGATTTAAATAATTCAAGGAATTTGGAATATTCAAGGAAATAAGGGAGTCGAACAAATATTCATGGGATTCTGGGAAATCCAAATATTGTAGGCTTCATGATAATTCAGTGGATTTCAGAGCTTTTAAAAAATTGAGAAAATGAAAGGAAATTCAGGAATTCAGAATGTTTAAGGAATTTTAGGAATTCGGTATACTCAAAAAATTCAGGACATTCACAAAATGCTATAAATTTCAGGAATTCAGGATATGTAAGGATCCAGATTTCAAAGCATTACGAATATTCAAGGAATTGAAGGATTTAAAAGAATTTCAGAGATTTCAGAGCAGTTAGGGAACTCAAGGAATTTGGGGATTTCAGAGTATTCCTGAAATTCAAAGAATTGATGGATTATAAAGGAATTCAGGCAACTACGATATTCAAGTAAATGCAGAGAATTCAAGGTATTTCGAAGCATTGAGGCAATTTAAGTCATTCGCAAAATTAAAGGAATTTAAGAATTTCAGTAATTTCATAAAACGCAAGGATTTCAGGAGTTTCCCAGAATTCAATGAGTTTTAAGAATTCAGAATATTGAAGGAATTTCAAAAGTAAAGGATTTTGAAAAAATCGAGAAATTTATAGAATTCATGGAACTCAGAGAACTCAACGAATTCAGAGAATTTCAGGAATTCATGTCATTTGAAGTATTACAGTAATTTATAATGTTGAAGAAATCTAGGAGAAACATAATCTTCTAAGATTTTAGGGATTTTAGAGAATTCGAGAAGTTTAGATATTTTCCGGAATTTAGTGAATTCAAGGAAGGCAGGGAATTTCAATTATTCAGGAAATTTTGAAGAATTTCAAAAAATTCAAAACAACACATAGAATACAAAGGTTCCCATGGAATTCGAAAGAATCTAATGTTAATTCAAAATGATTCCAAGTAATATAAGTGATATTTATGGTTATATTAACGATAAATATCGTTGACTCAGCCATAAGCTTTTTTTCGTGTGCTACATCGATAACGCGAAACAGGATTTTCACAGTCAATTAGAAAAAAAATAAAAAAAAAGAAGGAGGAACTTTTGTCAAGGTTCAATTGTGCACGCGACATCTTGAACTCCTGACTTCTTGAGTTCGTGAGTGCTAGTCACGTTCTTGAGACAAAAGAACTCTTTCTCTATAGAATTAAGAGAGAAAACCTAGAACTGGAAACCGGTAGTTCACCGACAGTTAACTTCCACTTGACACGCCTATTCTACATGAAAGGGTTCAGCTTCTTTGATGATATCCTGTCAAAACATTGCTTGCATAATATTCATGAGTAGTGAGCTGAAAGCTGTTTGAGTGACTCAACATAATAAAACAGGGTGGGTCATAATGAAAAAATTAGGGAAGTATAGACTCGGACCTTTTCATAATGCGTTCCTTTTTTGAATGAACAAATATGTGTCAAAAAAAAATTATTTTTCAAACTCGACATTCAAGAAACTTCTATTTTCTTTAAAAAATGCAAAATTGTATTCATTTGATACTACGACCTTATACACTTTATCATTTTATGCTGATATTGACATACTTTTTATAAGGGTGTTTCGTTGTATATCCTTGTATATCCTTTACCCTTCATCCTTCATCCTCCATCCTTCATCCTCCTTCCTCTATCCTCCATCTTTTATGCTCTTTCTAAATGCAAATTCTCTCAAATACTTCATCATCCACTTAACATACTCCATCCTCTATCCTCTATCTTGTATTCTCCATCATCCATCATCAATTATCCATCATCCATCATCCATCATCCATCATTCATCATCCATCATCCATCATCCATCATCCATCATCCATCATTCATCATCCGACATCCACCATTCATCATCCATCATCAAACGTCCATTATACATCATCCATAATTTATCATCTATCATCTACCATCCATCCTCCATCCTTCATCCTCTATCCTTCATCATCCATCATCCATCCTCCATCCTTCATCTTCCATCCTCCATCCTCCATCCTCCATCCTCCATCCTCCATCCTCCATCCTCCATCCTCCATCCTCCATCCTCCATCCTCCATCCTC
>JAABKJ010013239.1:0-10353 GCA_011634705.1 Andricus grossulariae
TGGTGACGGAATTGTGTTCAGTCATACCCGCCCCCTTTTCCGAGTTTGAGTGAGGCGGGAGCTACGAATTTACTGACTGGTTACGGAAATGTGTTTAATTACGCTCGTGCCCTTTTCCACGTTAAAGTGAGGGGGGGCTACGCATTTACTGAGTGGTCAAGGCAATGTTTTCAACAACGCCCGTTCCCTTTTCCGTTTTGAATGGGAGGGCTACGCATTACCCGACCGGTTACGGAAACGCGTTCAGTCATACTCGCCCCCTTTTCCGAGTTTGAGTGGGGGGGCTTCGAATTTACTGGCTGCTTACGGAAATGCGTTCAGATACGCTATACTCCTTTTACAGGTTTACGTTGAGGGTGGCGGGCTATGCATTCACAGAGTGGTTACGGAAATGTGTTTAGTTATCCTCGTTCTCTTTTACTGCTTCAATTCGGGGGAGTGAGGGATACGCATATAATGACTAATTACGAAAATCCTTTCAGTTACATTCTCCTTGTTTTCCAGGTTTGAGTGGGGGCGGAGGGCTACGCATTATCTGCCTGGTAACGGAAATGTGTTCAGTCATGCTCGTCCCCTTTTCCAAGTTAGATAGGGGGTGGGGGGCTAAGAATTAACTGAATGGTTACGAAAATGCGTGCAGTCACGCTAGCCTCATTTTGCAGGTTTGACTTGGTGGCGTGGGGCTACGAATTTACTGACTGATAACGGAAATGTCTTCAGACATGCTCGTCCCCTTTTTTAAGTTTGATTGCGTGGTAGGGCTACGAAGTTACTGATCGGTTACAGAAATGCGTTCGGTTACGCTCGCCTCCTTTTCCAGGTTTAATTCGGCGGCAAGCGGTTATGAATTTACCGACTAGTTACGGAAATGTATTCAGTTATGCTCGTCCCCTTTCCCAAGTTTGATTGGGAGCGGTGCTACAAATTACTGGCTAGTTACGGAAGTGCGTTAGTTAGGCTCGCCTCTTCTTTCAGGCTAAAGTTAGGGGCGTGGAGCTACGCACTTACAGACTGGTGACGGAATTGTGTTCAGTCATACCCGCCCCCTTTTCCGAGTTTGAGTGAGGCGGGAGCTACGAATTTACTGACCGATTACGGAAATGTGTTCAGTTACGCTCGTGCCCTTTTCCATGTTAAAGTGAGGGGGGGCTACGCATTTACTGAGTGGTCAAGGAAACGTTTTCAGCAACGCCCATTCCCTCTTCCTTGTTTGATGGGGGTAGGGGCTACGCATTACCCGACCGGTTACGGAAACGCGTTCAGTCATACTCGCCACCTTTTCCGAGTTTGATTGAGGGGGCTACGAATTTACTGACTGCTTACGGAAATGCGTTCAGTTAAGCTATCCTCCTTTTCCAGGTTTAAGTTGGGGGTGGCGGGCTGCGCATTCACAGAGTGGTTACGGAAATGTGTTTAGTTATCCTCGTTCTCTTTTACTGCTTCAACTCGGGGGAGTGAGGGATACGCATATAATGACTAATTACGAAAATCCTTTCAGTTACATTCGCCTCGTTTTCCAGGTTTAAGTGAGGGCGGAGGGCTACGCATTTTCTGCCTGGTAACGGAAATGTGTTCAGTCATGCTCCTCCCCTTTTCCAAGTTAGATGGGGGGTGGGGGGCTAAGAATTAACTGACTGGTTACGAAAATGCGTGCAGTTACGCTAGCCTCATTTTGCAGGTTTAATTTGGTGGCGGGGGGCTACGAATTTACTGACTGATAACGGAAATGTGTTCAGACATTCTCGTCCCCTTTTTTAAGTTTGATTGTGTGGTTGGGCTACGAAGTTACTGACCGGTTACGGAAATGCGTTCGGTTATGCTCGCCTCCTTTTCCAGGTTTAAGTTGGGGGCGGGGGCTACGAATTTACAGACTTGTTACGGAAATGTGTTCAGTTATGCTTTTCCCCTTTCCCAAGTTTGATTGGGAGGGGGGCTACAGATTACTGACTAGTTATGGCAGTGCGTTAGTTAGGCCCGCCTCTTTTTTCAGGTTTAAGTTGGGGGTGGCGGGCTACGCATTCACATAGTGGTTACGGAAATGTGTATATTTATCCTCGTTCTCTTTTACTGCTTCAATTCGGGGAGTGAGGTATACGCATATAATGACTAATTACGAAAATCCTTTCAGTTACAATCGCCTCGTTTTCCAGGTTTGAGTGGGAGCGGAGGGCTACGCATTTTCTGCCTGGTAACGGAAATGTGTTGAGTCATTCTCGTCCCCTTTTCCAAGTTTGATGGGGGGGGGGGCCTAAGAATTTACTGACTGGTTACGAAAATGCGTGCAGTTACGCTAGCCTCTTTTGCAGGTTTAATTCGTTGGCGGGGGCCTACGAATTTACTAACTGTTAACGGAAATGTGTTCAAACATGCTCGTCTCCCTTTTTGAGTTTGATTGTTGTGTTGGGCTACGCATTTACAGACTCGTAACGGAAATGTATTCAGTCATGCTCGTCGCCTTTTTCGAGTTTTTTGGGGAGGGGGGGGGTACCAACTGTCTGAATGGTTACGGAAATGCGTTCAGTTAGGCTCGCCTCTTTTTCCAGGTTTAAGTTAGTGACGGGCGGATACGCATTTAAAGACTGGTTACGGAAATGTGTTCAGATATGCTCGTCTTCCTTCCCAAGTTTGATTGCGAGGAGGTCTACAGATTACTGACTAGTTATGGAAGTGCGTTAGTTAGGCCCGCCTCTTTTTTCAGGTTTAAGTTGGGGTTGGCGGGCTACGCATTCACAGAGTGGTTACGGAAACGTGTTCAGTTATGCTCGCTCTCTTTTACTGTTTCAATTCGGGCAAGTGGGGGATACGCATATGATGACTACTTACGAAAATACTTTCAGTTACATTCGCCTCCTTTTCCGGGTTTGAGTGGGGGCAGGGTGCTACACATTTTCTGCCTGGTAACGGAAATGCGTTCAGTCATATTCGCCCCCTTTTCCGAGTTTGATTGGGGGGGCTACGAATTTAATGTCTGCTTACGGAAATGCGTTCAGATACGCTATACTCCTTTTACAGGTTTAAGTTGAGGGTGGCGGGCTACGCATTCACGTAGTGGTTACGGAAATGTGTATATTTATCCTCGTTCTCTTTTACTGTTTCAATTCAAGGGAGTGGGGGATACGCATATAATGAATACCTACGAAAATCCTTTCAGTTACATTCGAAACCCTTTCCAGGTTTGAGTGGGGGCGGAGGGCTACGCATTCTCTGCCTGGTAAGGGAAATGTGTTTAGTCATGCTTGTCCCCTTTTCCACGTTATAGTGATGGGAAGCTACGCATTTACTGAGTGATGGGGGGTGTGGGGCTAAGAATTGACTGACTGGTTACGAAAATGCGTGCATTTACGCTAGCCTCCTTTTGCAGGTATACGGAAGCGTATTCAGTCATACTCGCCCCATTTTCCGAGTTTGAGTGGTGGGGCGGCTACGCATATACTGACTGGTAAGGGAAATGTGTTTAGTCATGCTAGTCCCTTTTTTCGAGTTTGATGGAAGGGGGGGGCTAAGAATGCAGTTACGCTAGCCTCCTTTTCCAGGTGTAATTGAGTGGCGGGTGACTACGCATTTACTGACTGCTATCAGAAATGTGTTCGGACATGCTCGCCCCCTATTTCAAGTTTGATTGGAGGGGAGGCTACGCATATGCCAACTGGTTACGGAAATGCATTTTGTTACACTCGCCTTCTTTTCCAGGTTTAATTTGGGGGCAAGTGGCTACGCATTAACTTACTGTTAACGGAAATGTGTTTAGTCATGCTCGTCCCCTTTGCCAAATTTGATTGAAGAGGGGGCTAAGAATTTAATGACTGGTTACGGAAATTCGTTCAGTTGTGCTAGCTTCCTTTTCCAGGTTTAAGTTGGGAGCGGGGGCTACACATTTACAGAATAGTTACAAGAATGTGTTCAGTTATGCTCGTCCCCATTTCCTGTTTCAATTCGGGGTAGAGGGGATACGCATATAATGACTACTTACGAAAATTCTTTTATGTACACTTGCCTCCTTTTTCAGGTTTGAGGGGGGTGGGAGACATTAACCGACTGCTTACAGAAATTCGTTCAGTCATGCTCGTCCCCTTTTCCAGGTTTGAATGGGGGGGCTACGCATTCACTGACTGATAACGGAAATGTTTTCCGTCATGGTCATCCCCTTTTCAAGGTTTGATGGGGGGGGGCTACGAATTTACTAACTGGATACGAAAATGCGTTGAGTTACGCTAGCCTCCTTTTCCATGTTTCATTGGGGGGGCGGGACTCTACGCATTTGCTGGCTGGTAACAGAAATGTCTTCAGAGATACTCGTCCTCTTTTCCAAGTTTGATCGGCGGGGGGCGGGCTGCGAATTGACTGACTGGTTACGGAAATTTGTTCAGTCACGCTTGTCCCCTCTTCCAGGTTTAGTTTGGGGGGGGGGTTGATAATTTATTGAATGGTTACGGAAATGCGTTTAGTTACGCTCGCCTCTCTTTCCATGTTTAAGTGGGGGTGGGGAGCTACGCATTTATTGACTGGTAACGGAAAGTGTTCAGTCATGCTCTTCCTCTTTTCCAAGATTGATGCGGAGAGGCTACGAATTTACTGACTGATTGCGAAAATGCGTTCAGTTACGCTAGCCTCCTTTTTCAGGTTTAAGTTGGGGGCGGAGGGCTACGCATTTACACACTTGTTACGGAAATGTGTTCAGTTATGCTGGTTGCCTTTTCCTGATTTAATTCGGGGGTGGGGAAAATACGCATATAGTGACTAGTAACGGAACTGTGTTCAGTCATGCTCGTTCTCTTTTCCAATATTGTTGGGGGGGGGGGCTACGAATTTACTGACTGGTTGCGAAAATGCGTTCAGTTACGCTAGCCTCCTTTTCCAGGCTTGATTGGGAGGTGGAGGGCTACGCATTTCCTGACTGGTAACGGAAATGGTTCAGACATGCTCGCCCCCTTTTCCAAGTTTGATTGGGGGGTGCTACGAATTTACTGACAGTTACGGAAATGCGTTAAGTTACGCTCGCCTCCTTTTCCAGGTTCAAGTTGGGGGCGAGGGGCTACGCATTTACACACTTGTGACGGAAATGTGTTCAGTTATACTCGTTGCCTTTTCCTGATTTAATTCGGTGGTGGGGGAAATACGTATATAGTGACTACTGACGAAAATCCTTTCAGTTACGCTCGCTTCCTTTTGCAGGTTTGAGTGGAGGGGAGGTATTAACGGACTGGTTACAGAAATTTGTTCCGTCACGATCGTCTCCTTTTCCAGGTTTAGGGGGGGGGGGCTATTCATTTACTGACTAGCAACGTAAATGTGTTCAGTCATGCTCGTCCCCTTTTCCAAGTTTAATTGGGGGGGCTACGCATTTACTGACTGGTTACGGAAATGTATTCAGTCACACTCGTCCCCCTTTCCATAACATGAGGAGCAGGAGTTGGATGAGGAGGACATGAGGAGGAGGAGGAGGATATAAACTCAGCTTTCGTGAATGAACAGCCATTTTCACTGTTCCAGCGACAAGACGACTTCCACATGTTCAAGTTGTTCCAGAACTTATTCAAGATTCGATAATTTAAAAAGGTATAAGAAATACTCTTGCTTTGCTAAAAGTCATAAGCAGGATGAGAGAGACTTTCACCAACTTTCGGAGCTACCGGGAGGTCTAAGGACAATGCAAGGCAGTAACAGGTTGATTGATGAGGATAGGAAAGCATTTCATCGTAAGCATAAGATTTTCAAACCTGACGAGAAACAAGCTATTCAGGAAGCCTGGAAACCACAATTGTCTTCACGTATGAATCTAGCGTGCATTACTCAGAAGTCTGAAGATGAAGTGGAACCGCTTGCGAAGAAGCAAAAAGTAGAAGCAAAAGAAGAATTTAGTCAAGGTGAAAATTCTCCATCTGTGATAACCAAAAATGATGCTGATGATAAGGATATCAATGAAAATGATGATAATGATAGTGATGATGACGATGACGATGCGAATGATGATGAAAGTGACCTTACCTCTGAATATGAAATAGAAGGAAAAACGGAAGCCGAAATGTTAGATTACTGGTAAGATCCAAATAAACTTGTAGATAGATCGCGCTTTCTTTTACAATCTCAATTAGCTGGAAACATAAATAATGTACACGAAATTATTTCAATTCTTAATGAAATTCCAGAGGTTGGTATTATTGAATAATATCTTTTTTAGTTTATCAACTAGTAATATATAATTAAATCACCATTCGAAATTACTAATTCAACATTTCCTGTCGTTAACATCTTAAGTTTTTACTATTTGATATTATGTATAGTTTTTACGTTTATTATTATAATGAAATAGGTTAAATTAATAGATATAATTTGAAATTTATGTGTTTTTCTTGATTGCCTCACCTGAATTCATTGCAGTTTTTTGGAAACCAACTTATGTAAACATCTAAAAGAAGATTAGTGTATACATAATCATTGAATCTAATATTTTCAGTCTCTGCTTGTCTTAACTGCATTATTATCATAACCACCTCCTCTTCTGCCCTCATCCTCCTCCTCCTCCATCACGTCCCCTTCTTCCACGCTTTAATAGTTTATTTAATTGAGAATAATTTAAAATTCAAGAGGAGAAACTTGGTTACAACTATAAGAAAAGCAGCGTACTCGATAGTAGTGCACACTATCAGAATCTTTATTAATCCCAGTATGTTCATGATTCTGTTAACCTGAAATCTTTATCTGTTTAACTGAATTTAATTACCCACAATTAAATGTTGGTTCTTAGAAAAATTATACTAATTTTACAGCTGTTATATAAAAGCATCACTAAATGTTGATTTAAGACTTACATAAAGTCAATATTATGTGAGGAAGCCGATTTATCAAGCTCAACGCATTGGGCAGTACCGAGATTGGCGATACATCTCGTATGCAGGAACAAGGCATCATACCTACAGTTTCCTTAGTTTTTTTTTGTTATTTGGAAGGCGATCATTGTTACATTCAAATGCCACACATACACAAAAAATTGTCAAGAAGAAAGTGTAGGAATCTCAACACAGCTTTTAAAACCTCTACAGACGATTTAGAGCATATATTCGTTGAATCTAATATTTTCAGTACCTAATTGACTTAACTGCAATATTTATTGCATCCTCCTCCTCCTCACTTTGTGTTCTTTCTCGTTCTTCCGCATACATTCCATTTCCACATACAGTTTCGTCTACTAAGTTGGAACAGTTGAATCAACTGTATTTCCATTATTCTGTTAACCAGAAATCCTGGTTTCTTTGAATGGATTTATTTAACCACAATTTAAAAAATGGTGGTGTTGAGAAAAAAAAACAAGATTTTCAGCTGTTATATATAATAGCTGATTTTAATATTCGTAATCAATTCTTCACGCAGCATTTTTTGTATTATTTTATTCAATTTTTCTATATCACTAAATGTTGATTTAAGAGTTTCAGAAAGTAGATGTTCATGTTATCACTAGATCATTGTATCATTTTTCGAAGTTTGATTTACAGTATTCTTGCATTAGATTTTAATATTGCTGAATTTATTTTATCATTCATGATACTTTATTTCAATGTTCCAAGTAAGTAAATTGGATCTTTTCAGCAGATTACTCTATTATGCGAAAGATGATTTCAACGTTCCTTACAGTCCATTATAATATTTATGTAGCTGATTTTATTTCATAAATTCTAACAAGAGCTTTCGAATTATATGTTCTTCATCTCAAAATAGTTGAATCAATATTATTAAAAATTATTACGAGGTTACCAATTATTAATTACTAATAGTTTATTTGGCATCTGAGCTATATCGATATAAGATTCTAAATGTATCACTGTGATCCACTGGATGTGATAACATCTCTTAAGAATCTCGTGGTATTTTTCAAGATTCGTTCAAAATTTTTACATAGTTTAATTTATTTGCAGAGGCATGCTATGAAATTTATGATTGTTTTTTGAGTCGCTCAATCGCAAGGCCTTCTGAAATCTTCCAAATGTTACAACATTATTTTTTTGTAATTAAAAATTTGTAATACATAGCTCGCTCGCTCATTCACTCACTCAACTTGGTCGTCACTCGTATTATTATTTGTTCTTTCTTTTCTTCACCATAAGAAGGTGTTTCGTAGACTTTCTTGAAACTGCTTCTTATTTATTTGAACCATAGGCGTTTATGCTTAAGCCAATGAGATGATATCATAAATGTTAGTTTGAAAAGAAAAAACTTCGTTTCCGTTGTACTGCAATCAACATTCACCTAATTCCTCCGAATTGACATAACAGCACTAGTTACAGCACTTATTTGATGCTTCTTTGCCTTGGCTGGATTCATACTATTATATGGTATATTCATCATTTTTATTTTTTTACGGGGGATATAATAAGAGTAAAATAATTTTTAAATGAGTTCCATCTCCTTTTTTTCATTCGCGGAAAGCAATATATGCACTATGAAAACTGTTTTTCATCAAGGGAGTTTAATGCCAATTCCATATATTATCATTTCACGGTACGTTTCGGGGCAAAATTTTACAAAAAATGATAAAATCCGCAAAAAACTCACGCTCGACGACCATCATCGTCGCATATGTTAAAATGTGATAAGTTGGGAACGACATCAGACTTTATTCGGAAGGCGATATATTCGAGCTTGTTTCTTTTTTTCGTTTTGACTCGTTTGCCGTCAAAAACATACTATTTTTATCTTTATCGGGTATTGTGAATCTGAAACTGTTGAAAATTGCGTGGAAAAAGGTTTTGGAGAGGTTAGACGCGAGTAAACAACTGACTTAACCTGACATAACGTACCTTGCTCGAATCCTACTAGCTGATGCACGACAAAAACTCAAGTGGAATTTTTATAACATTTTCATGCTCATAAAGCTCATTTTTGACGTATATTAAGAGCTGCGATAAGTTGCTCTCTTGACTAGCGACAAGGATAGCCGGACTACCTTAACTTAATGTTTACAGTGTTTCCGCACCTAATTCTGGCATAATTTCAAAGTATAAATACCAGCAAATGAAATACCCACAGCGACAATTTCGAATAATGTGGAATGAGGCCAAACAAATGAAGTAAAAATTAGAAATATGCCAATTTTATATTTTACATTTTCCAAATAGGAAAAGAAACAATCCAAAAATTGTAATGTATTTCTAGCATTGCTAATATTGAATGCATTCTTCTTTTAAAAGTTTTAAATAAAAAGATTTCTT
The DNA here is from genome assembly GCA_011634705.1 of Andricus grossulariae. Lineage (NCBI taxonomy): Eukaryota > Metazoa > Arthropoda > Insecta > Hymenoptera > Cynipidae > Andricus > Andricus grossulariae. Next base: position 9,204 of record JAABKJ010013239.1, read on the forward strand.
TCAAGAAATTCAGGTAAAGTTATTTAGACTCAATTAAAAGAAAACTGAAAATATTCATAAACAAACCCTGCAGATTGGAACGAATAATGAGTTTAGTGTCTCTATTTAAAAATATTTTGAACTTAAGATCGAAAAGAAATCTATTTTATCATGAATAGTTTTATGCAAAATCCGCATAAAAAAGATTCACAATTAAAAAAACAGAATTCCAAACTACCTTACTTTTCGGCTCATTGGAGACAAAAATAACCAAATGAGAAAAGAAGGAGAAAAAGAGAAAAAGTCAACCAAAACCAACCTCTCACTTTTTTTTCTCTGTCCTTCTTATACTACCAGGGTACCAACATGTTTTGGGCCATTTTAGACCCCCTCATTAGGGATTATTTATACGAAAACTATAAGGCCTAATTAAAAAATTCTTATGCTATGTAAATAATCAAAACATGATACCTGCAATTACAAAGAGACATATAGAAAATTGTGTCACTTGTCCCGGCAAGTGAAGGGCTATATAAAGAAAAAAATAAATAAATAGAAAGGGTCTTGGTTAAATGCTTCTATCTCTCTAAAAAGCAGGATGGAACTATTCTATAAATCTGGCAATGCTTTGAGAGTTTCATGTTAGAAAGGAAGGTTCAGTTGGCCTCGTGACTTTGAATACTTTACTACGTAATTTTGATAGTGGTTTTTTTCATTTAAAAAAAAAGTTTTTTATTTTGCAATGTAGGTCAAAGGTAAATTCCCTCAATTTTGCAAGACTGTGTTTGTGACTTCCCGTGCAGAAATTGCCTCGGTTGGCCCTACTACAACAAGGTTTCTGGTCGGATCCCAGCCGGGCCAACCCTGGTTAGATTTCATGGTCGGGAGTCGACCGGGTACTGGTCAGAATACTTTTTTTTGTAGAAATTACACATTTTCTAAGAGGCGTCGCATTATCAAAGACGTACTTACGGATGCTAGATGAATTATTATTTGAAAAGTATAATTTAAACATTTATTAGATCAGTGAAACAGAATTTAGCTTTTTCAAATTCTTCACAAAAAAAACAACATTTAATTCTTCCCAATGTTTCAACTTATTAATTAAAACTGTTATCGATTCTTCAATGTGTAATAGCAGAATTGTTACAATTTTTACAATTTTCTCTAT
>JAABKJ010013240.1:0-10353 GCA_011634705.1 Andricus grossulariae
AAGTATTTTTGAATATATTTTACTTACGGTACTTAGTAAGCTGATACCTCTGTAATTATTGCAGTTGTTTTTATCTCTCTTTCCTTTGTATATGGGTACGATAATCGCGTTTCGCCAATCGCCTGGGACTTGTCTCACCTCGATACCTAAATTTATCAATTCGCACAACCTGTGAAATATAAAAAAGCCATAAGCGTTTTTACGTGGAAATAATTAATCAGATCACACTCACAAATCACCAGGCTATGTTTTAAATCCAGTAATAAAATTCAACAACCCTTTGAATCCACCCCTACTTGTTTTAATGAAAACATTCCGAAGGTCTGCTAGTAAAAAAGCCAGCAAATTTTTGAAGTGGAAATAGTCACTGACATCATCATGACAAAACTCCAGGTTAAGTTATAAATCCAACAATAATATTCAACATCCCTGATACTTCACCCCTAATTCTTTCAGCGAAAAGATTGCAAAGGCCTGCAAGTGAAAAAGCCAGAAAAGTTTTTAAGTGGAAATAATTGATCAAATCACACTCACAAAACTCCAGGCTAAGTTTTAGGTTCAACCATAATACTCAATAACCTTCAGAATCCACCCCTGATTGTTTGAACCAAAACATTCTGAAGGTCTGCAAGTAAAAAATCCATATAATTTTCTAAGTAAAAATAATCACTCAGGTCACCTTCGCAAAGCTCCAGGTTAAGTATTGAATCCACGAATGATATTCTGCAACCCTTGTAGTCCACATCCGGTTGTTTGAAAGAAAACATTCTGCAAATTCTCCAAGTAATAAAGCCAAACAATATTTTAAATAAGAATAATCACCAAGTTCAGCTTCACAAAACATCAGGTTATGTTTTGAATCTATCAATAATATTTAACAACCCTTAGAATCCACCCCTAGTTGTTTTTATGTAATCATTCCAAAGGTCTCGACGTTTCTTAAGTGAAAATAATAATTCACGTCTCTTTCACAAGACTCCACCTTCAGTTCTTTAAACAAAAACATTCCAAGAAGCGGGCTTGTGAACTTAACCTTCAGTTTCCTGAAGTTGATCTAAGTGATTATTTTCATCTATCACATTTTCTGGTCGCACAGAGGTTTGCGTCAAAGAGGGAAGTTTTTGACGTTTGAAGTTTGTTGCACAAATTGGAACAAATTGAGACGAAAATAATGAGCACATATAAAGTTGATATTGGACAATGTCGGGCTGGTAAAATATTTCGCTAACCCAGTCGTGATGCTTGCCTCACAGGGGGCAGTTTTTCGGATTGAAGTTGGTTGTACAAATTTGAACAAATTGAAACGAAAATAATGCGCCCATATAAAGTTGATTTTGACCAATGTCGGGGCTGGCGAAATATTTCGCTGGCCCCATCATGATTTTTGCCTCAGAGTTTTTAGTGGTTGAGGTTGGTGTCACAAATTTGAACAAATTAGAATGAAAATAATACGCTCATATAAAGTTGATTTTGGATAATGGCGGGTCCAGCGAACCGTTTTGATGGCCCCGCCAGTGTTATCTTGAGTTATCAGGTACTTCCGGTGTTGCACAAATTCTAATTTTGGTTGAACCAATTTGAACAAATTCTGCACTAAATATTGGGCCCAAAAAAAGTTGAAATTGTGTGGGTAGTGGGGCCAGCGAAATGGTCCTGCTTAAAGCGTCAGGCAAATGTGTCCGAGCGCATAGCACGAGGTGAATACATTATCGAGCAAGCAGCGCGAGATCCAACAGGTGCGTGCCTTAAGCGCGATCAAACTTGCTTATGGAAAAACGAAACAGTTGCAATAAAATGTTTAATAACAAAATTGTTTTTTATCGAATGCGCACTTTTTTTTAATCATAAAAACAGGATAATAATTTTTTTTTATTTTAGGTTTGCTAAACGTTTTGAACAAAAAAAAAAGATATTTTAAAACAAAAATCATTATACTCTGAAGAGTATTTGCAATTTTTGAAGAGTTTCAAGTAATATTAATATTTGTCAAAGAATATCGGTTATTTTGCAGTAAAATCATTGGATTTCAAAAGATTTACAATTCTCAATATTCTTCTGTTATGTTACGTTAGTGTTTTTCGTGGGGAATTATTAATATTCCTAATAAAAATTATTAGATTTCGAAGAATATGTACCATTTTTCAACAACTATAGGTTATCTTGGAGTATTTCAACTGAAATTGGTATTTTTCACAAAAGTCATCAGATTTATATCCAATGACTTTGTTTAAAATAAATTATATTTGAAACATTTTGAAGAAGATCCAGAAATTTTTAACCATTTCCGGTTATATTGGCGCTTTGCACAAGAAATTGGTATTTTTAATTAAAAAATCATTAGATTTCGAAGAAGATTAAAATTTGTGTTCAATTGTAGGTTTTGAGCTAGTTATTTCTACTAGAAATATCGATATAGGTTTCAAAGAAAATTTACAATTTTGAAACAATTTAAGGTTAAGCTAACCCTTTTCGCCGAAAATAAGTTATTTTCAACAAAACTCATTCAAAATTTTGAACAAATTTTGTTTATATTAGTGTTTTTCGTTGGAAATTGGCATCTTTTTAACCAAAATGCAAAGTTTTGATTGTCTATATATTGTATAAAAATATTATATATTAATTGTGAATTTCTTTGAGAATTTTGATGTTTTTTTCTGGCTTTAGGGTCAGATAAATTGAAAATAATTAAGTTGTTTTGAACGTTTTGGCACACAATGGTGGGCAGTAGCTCCCGTCAGAAAAATGTGTTTAAATCTACAAAAAATACTTAATTTCTTGTAGGTATGCAATGTACAGTCGGAAGAGTTACTCTTTGGTTAATATCGCAGGCCGTGTGGAAAAATTTTCTGGCACTGGCCTGGCCCAGACCGTCTGGTTTCCAGTCTTGTCGCTGACCAGACGGTCTGGCCTGGGCCTGGGCAAAAGTGTAACGCTTTTTTTTTTGGCTAGCCCCAGGCCAGACCATCTGGACAGCCGCTAGTTATAAGCTGGTCTTCTGCTAGTTAAGGGAAAAGAAAAAAGTCTTGTTTTGAGAGTGTGAATTTCTTATTTTCTATCATTTTAAACATCCTGTAACTTTTTAAAAATATTTCAAAACAAAATTTGCTGATCGAGCTTAGAACTATTTTTGTTCTTGCCTCGCTGATCAGCGTCAAAGCTGGACCAGACCAGACTTGCAAGGTGATAAGAAGAAAAAATCTTGTTTTGACAGTGTGGATTTATTATTTTCTATTATTTAGACACCCTGTAACATTTTCGAAATATGTAAAAAAAATTTGCTAATCGAACTTAAGATTTTTTTTTGTTCTTGGCGAGCTGATCAGCGCCAGTCCTGGTACAGACCAGACCTTCGAAACTAGATGGTCTAGATAAGGTCAGACCTGGGCCAGATGAGCGTCAGGCCTGGGTCAGATCAGGCCTTCCAGACTAGACAGTCTGGATAAAACCAGCCCTGGGCCAGACCTGTAACCAGACTGCCGGGACATTTTTCCACACGTAAGTTTAAAAACTATATGAAATCTTATTATAATGAATAAAATTATATTGAAATTTCTGTGAAAGTAATTTTTTTTTAAATCACACTGTATTAAAACTACAAAATTATTAAAAACATTGCATTTAAATAATTATTCATATATTTTTTTAAGATTTTGGCTATGTAGATTTGACGAAAACCTTTACACTGCATTGGAAAAAAGTGTTTTCATCACGAATTTTTGCAAAATCACACTATAGTAAAAATTGTGGGGAAAGGATTTTTTTCAAATCTCATTTATTGATACAATAATTTTAAAATAAAGTATAATCAAGTTTAGTTTGAAATTTAGTTCAAATTTCAATGGCGTATTAATTTTTTTCAACCTTTAAGTATTGATATTTTTTTGCATTATTGTCATGCAATGAAAAAAAAAAAACTTTCTTTTTCTCGTGATACCGCGACCTTCAATTTTGATTTTATCGAAATAGGATCATTTTTTGAATCAAACCTTTTTTATTCTCACTGGTAAATAATTTTTTCATTCCAATAAATGGAATAAAAAACTACAAAATCAATAGGAGAACCACTAAAATGGTAAAAAGTTATAAAATTGCATCAATAAGGCTTACGCCAGGGGCGTCAACTTCGATCCATTGTAATGAACTGTGTCATATTCTACTAAATAAACTGAAATTTTATTTTGTAATTTTACAACTAATATCCATTATTAAATACTAAATGCCAACGAGAACTACAAGTAAATTGAAAATTCAACACCTTATTCCAATCTAAAAAAATGGTAAATATCTTCCAGGTGCTTAATACCTGTATTCGATCCTGAAAGATTAAGGAGGTGGTGAGAGATACCGGGCGACTGCGACTGTCGGTTTACTGAACTGTCGAAATGAAAATCTCTTTCACATTGGATAAACTTTCATAAAATGTGGAGGAGATAATAACATATCTAAAATCAATTTTTCTCTTGAATTAATTGAGAAATTTACCAAAATTTCGATAATAATACCTTTTTTTTTTAGTTTCACCGGAATTCGTCATTCTATAACCATTCTATATTCTATTCTATAATAAGAAAATCATTAACATAGCAAAATTTAATGTTTTCTTGACTTTACATTTGCAAACTTTACTTAACTACCATACAATTTTATTCAGTTTTTTCTCAATGTATGACAGAATAGTTTCAAAGAATTACGTGCATTAATGTTTACTTTTGAAGATCTTTACTGTACATTTGGAAACTTTAAGCAGCGTTATCAAAGTTTAACGAACTGCCACGTATTCTTTAACATTTCGCACGTCGGAAAACGGGTTGATCTTCGGAGATCGTTTTATAAGGTTTTCCTCTCCCTTGGCAAAACTTCCAGGGAAATGCGAATACTTGTAATACAGTCGCATGAAGCCGCTGTTTATCACTGGTTGTGATTAAATTCATATAGTGATTCGATGTCGACCTTAGTAAGGAAAAATGTTCACAGATCCATACTCAGTGAAGTGGAGTCGTTTGGCGATATACCAGCCTAAATTTTGATAATAACTCTAAACAAGAGCTAGATAATCGTTTTTTATTTGAACAATTAATGCCTGTATGAAATTTAAGTTATATCATGGCACTTTACATGATTTGTATCATTTAATAAACTCTAGAAACAGAAATGTGTGAATTGCTAAGATTTGCCAGAGGACGTACATGCCAGGGGAGCTTACAATTTAACGTTTCATCACACATTGTTCACAAAAAAATAAACTTGGGTTGAATGCAATCAGGACGCGAAAGCACATACTTAACCTCATAACTTTTGATTGCTTTTAAACTATTGTAAAGAACGATCACAAATTTGACAGAAGGCTTACATCATATTTTTGCTTACACATAACAACGAATTTTGTTGCAAGCTCATGGAATCGATAGTTTGGAAGTACATGTTTTATCGGTGTTTGCATCGATATCGATCGTGCAGTTTCTCTGCTTCACAGAGAGTGTGCAATTCAAACGTGCATGCAGGATGCAGAATATGGGGACAAAGTTATATCTGAAAAGCGTTAAAAAGACCTATGGGCATTTTTAAAAATTCGTACGTGTAGCAATAGCAAGCTCCGACACTCTGTAATCGGTGCCTGGAAACAGCCAGGGCAACAGCCTGTATCTCAACACGTTCCTGTGGAATAAAGATTGAACTTTGTTTGTCGAGTTATTACATATTCATATGAAGTTTAAAAAGAAAATACCGGAGAAGTTTATTTAAATTCTAGTGCAAAATACCTATTTGAGACACAAAAAAGCACATCCACGGAGAATGACCCATAATTTCATGCATGAAACATTTTTTGTAAAATGAGATTCTCGGTTAAACTGCTAGAAGAAAATCAAGGGTCAAATTTAGAGTCGGACTTCCGTTTCCGACATGAAATTATTAGTTAGCAGTAATTGAGTAGTGCTAATTGTAGTGAATATGGATAAAATGAAAGCGAAGTTAAAAAGAGCAGAAAAAGGGGATTGCTCAATGGAAAAAAAAGAACAGTTTAAAGAAAAGGAAATATCAAAATGGGAGAGGGAAATGTGAACGAGGAGATGAAAATAGTGATAGGAGAAATAAAAACAGGATTAGAAAGCACAAGCAAAAAAGAAGTGAGTAAAGGAGGGATAGAAATAGATGGGATTAGGAATGTAAAGAGAAAAAGAAATAGGTGAGAAAGCAATTAAGAAAATGGAGGAAAGAAAACAGTAGTGGAGAAAAATATAAGAGCAAAAGGAAGGAGTACACTGAGTTTTGTGATCAAAAGAAAAAGGAGGAGAATAAAATGTTTGAGGAAGAGGCGGAGAAGGCTTGGACGGATGAAGAGGTTTGGAAATGAGTAAATATAGAAAGAAAACGAAGAAAAGGAGTTACTCAAGATATTGAAATGGTAGAATGGAAAAAAGATGTTATGGATTTGCTAGGAGGGTTAGAATGAAAAGTTAGGAAAGGAGAAACATATGGTAGAGAAAGAGATGAGGAAGAGGACATAACAAGGGAAGAAATATTCAAGGTTTGAGGAATAATGAAAGATGGAAAGGTACCTGGTATAGATGAGATTCCAAATAAAGTCTGAAAATATAGGCGGACAGAACTAAAGGAATGGACATGGATAATGAGTATGGAGAGGAGAGAGGTGGCCAGAGTTATGGAAAGAAGGAGTAGTGGTACCCATAGTGAAGGAAGGCAAAGGGGAGGAGGTTAAAGATTATAGGGGTGTGTCACTGATACCAACATTGTAAAAAGTATATGTAACCACCGAATCAGGCAGGGTTTAGAAAAGGTATGGGAGTGATGGACAATATATGTGTTCTGAATTATCTGATAAATAAAAGGATTAGAAGTGAGAAAGGGGCAATGATAGCAATATTCGTAGACTTAAGAGCGGCATTTGACTCCGTGGACCGAGTCAAGATAGAAAAAGTTATGGTGAAAAAGAGTATAACGAGAGGGCTTAATAAAGTGAGTATCAGAAATTTTCAGAGGGACAAAAAGCAGGGTAGAGGTAGGAGAGCAAGTATGAGATAGTTTCTGGTTAGTGAGAGGAGTAAGGTTGAGGAGGATTTAGGATGAAGAAGGGATGACGAGCTTAATTAGAGAATTGGAGAAATACTTAGATGGCAAGAAGTTGAATTTTAATGTAGAAAATACAAAGATAATGAGGTTTAGAAAAGGAGGGGGAATAAAGAAAGAATGGACTGGGAGATGGAAGGGAGTAGAATTAGAAGAAGTAAAGGAGATGAAATATTTGGGATATACCTAGCAAATGAATGGAGATCATAGAGCTCTTAGAGGAGAAATGATAAAGAAGCGGCAGGGATAATGAAGCAGATATGGGGATATATGGTGAGAGAAGGAGCACAGAGGGACAAATTAGGTACTAGAGCGGGTATGAGAACTGGGCAATTTTTGACGAAGTTAAGGAAGGGAAGGGAGGAGGGTTAGCGAGAAAGTGCTAACAAGACGAGAAGAAGAAAGAAGGGAGTTCTTTAGTTCTTTAGCTAGAGATATAGCAGAGGGGAATGGAGTAAGCTATGAGGAATTTGATAGAAGAGACAGGGACAGACAATTAATGGAAAGATGGGGAATGATTGAGGAATCGAAATATAATAAATGGTACACGGTGATAAAAAAGGAAGGAGTTCCAAAGTATTTATAAAAGGGTTGAGGAGAGAAAAGATAGACCAGAATAGCAAGATTTATATTGGGAAACCAGCTAAGGGAGGGGATGTAGTGGGAAAAGGAAGAGGACAGAAAGTGTAGAATATGTGAATAGGAGGAGGAAAAATGGGGGAAGGATGTAGGAGAGGAATGGAAGATAAATGAAGCTGGCAAGAGAATGTGGTATAGATTCTGGGGGAAGATGGAATGGGTGAGGAGCGTATAAGGGCGTTGGAGGGCGCTAGAGGGCGAATGAGAAAGAATGAAAGAATGAAAGAATGGATGTGGAAAAATGACAAAATGAGAATGAGATGGAAGAGATGTGAAAGTGAAAGGAAAAGGAAATGGAAGTCGCATATATTAGAAGCGTAATGATCTGTAAGTAGTTATTATGTAATACTATAAGTAGATTAAGATGCGGATGCGCTTGCTATCACTCGCTCGCTCTTTCGCTTACGATTACTCGCTCACTCTTCCGACAGTAAAATTGCGCTATATGAGTATAGAAGTAAGGATATAAATATAAGAATAGATGTAAATTGTTGTCAATATTTGTAAATAGTAAGAATAAGATAATATAAAGTTTGTGGATGGTCTTGTAAGAAACGGAGGTCATGTAAACCCTTAAGGGACGCATTATGAATAAAGAAGAAGTTAGACTGTTAGACTGTCAGCCCGATCTTCTAAATGGTAGAAAGGGTTTTTCATAAGTTCTTCGACATAGTCGGAGGGACTGTCATCTTATGGTCAGTCTGACTGTTAGAAGCAAGAGGCTCAGACCCACTATTATGATAATGAAGATATCCTTCTGGGATGGTTAATACGATCTTGTTTTCACTTATTTCCAAAATGCGCGGTTGATCAGGTGAACCATCTTTGCGCGTCAATCATGCGCGTGACAATTAAAAGGTCACATGACTCGAGCCGCAACCATTTTTGGACTGAGCGAATGTTTTGGAGCCGTGCGACGTCACATTTGCTATATATTTGATTCAAACTGATTTTTCGTAACTTTGAACTGCTTTCCGATATTTTAAACAAATGCGGAGAGTGAAGTCCATGAGAGAAAACATGGTGGAAAGTGAATTAAGTTTTTTTCTTTTATATTTTTAACTTCAAATTTGTTTCTTGCAACGGTTTAAAGACAAAGGCATCACTCGACGTTCAGCAATAAATTTTTCGTCAGCATGATGTTTTTGACTGAAAACGTGGTATGTGAATGTTTAGAAACCACCGTGCCGCAAACTTTCCCTAAGATTTGGTACATTAATGTTCCATTAAAATATACAAATAGTAATTTGAAGAAATAGTCTCTTACATTCTGTATGTCGATTGTCCGTTTCTTGCAAAAATTAGTGCTGCAATTCTACCGATAGGCAATTCTGCCGTACAACCTAAAAATATAATGAATAAATAATAATAATATAAAAAAATAAATATTAATAATATGAAATAATAAATAATCTCGATACACTATTTGGGTGAAACTAATTTGCTCTGTCATATTTGGAATGAAAAATTAATTTTTTAAGCAATTACTATTAGAAAATGGACCTGCGATTTTTTACTAGTCGCGAAAAGTCGAAAATACAAGGCAAAAATGATACAAAGTGACTTGCGGACGATGCCTTTGTCGGCTTTGTCGAAGAGCTGTTCCGAACTTACCCGAATGATTTTCACTAGTATTTACAAGTCAAAAACCTACGTGAAGGCCAGCGATTCTTTTCCTTTGTAAATTTGCTCCGCACTTGGTCAATCACAAAGTACTTCAGGTTTTTTTGATTTTTATGCTGATGAAGTATTACATGCCTTGTACAAATTTTGTACACGCAAAGTGCTTTTCATATCTTCTCTTATATTTCTAAACTTTTCCGACTTACCTCATTCTTAAATGATTGTTTGTTTCGCAATAAATATTAATAATTAATTATTTTTATCAACACAGTTAGATGCAGCTTTCTTTTACGAATCCAACGATGCCAGAAACTAATTTTTCATAAAAATTTCACTTATGAATCTTCTTAGTTTGGACGGCAGAATTATTATATTATCATAAACAGTGTATGCAAATTCTAGAAATGCAAATCCTAATTTTAATAGCGATTTAATATTGCTGCATGAATTTTATATAGGTATATATCGTGTACAACTTTCTCCTAATTGCTACTGATGATGATCTTATTGAAAACCATCATAAATATCTTACAAAACATCGTTGCATATATGGCGTATCATGCTATTCTATATCTATTAACTGATAGTTAAAAAAATTTTATTTGAATTAGTAACGCTTCAATGAAACGATTACGGACTTTTTACAAAATACGCGTTTACAGCGTTCTATAATTTTTTTAAATCGCGTGTATCGTTTTTCAAGAACTATTGAAGAATCGTAACATTTTTTTGTTATGGTATTTTGAGTCCCCCAGGGACATTTTCCATCCTCTGCTTCGTCACTCTTATAGGATGAATTTTCACCTAACTTTTCAGCCCGATACTCTTTCAACCCCTCAAGAACCACCCACTGAAGACAAATAGTGTGCGAGATAACTTGCCCCTCGTCAGGGACGAATCGAGGGTGATTGACATGTCTCTTCCTCGACATAAATATCGAAAATTACTACAGTTTCTCCGCTTGAATTTGAAGAGAGTATATACATAATATATATAATATATATA
>JAABKJ010013241.1:0-10353 GCA_011634705.1 Andricus grossulariae
CATGGAATATATAGGACAGATGAAAATAATTCGCGAATAAAAATAAATATAATAAGCGGCGCAGTTGATAATTTGACTGCAGATGAAGTAAGGTGTTGTCCAGTAGGAAAAAATCACCCAATATTCCCAAACAGTTACACTAAAGCTTTTGCAAATTACGATTCACTAGAATGAGAATGGAATTCCAATGAAAAACGGTATCCTTGCTTTTCTTCTTGTGCCAGGTTAAATTCACCTGCCCTGAATTTTCTCAGTAGTCGCCTCTTCTTGCCATGTCAGTTCCATTACGGGCAGGACTCCTTCTCGTGAAGTACTAGGATATGCACTTCGACAACTTGGATATATTCGACTAATTCCCGAGCCAAATAAAAAACGCCAATTCGAGTTTAGAAGGTACTATTTTTCAGCTGATAAAGAAATTCGATTGCTTGTAGGTAATTGTGCATTTGTATCACGCCCAACCAAGAATATATTGAGTTATCAACATCCAATGGTGACGTTTCTGCCATACTGAAGTATATTGGGATTCTTCATGAAATATATAAGACAGATAGTAGCCTGAATTTGGAACAAAATCAAATTAAAACCATAAAACATCATTGCAGTTTTTTTATTCTTATTCTAATTGCTATGTTTGAAAACGTAAAATCAATGTGAAAAACGAACTTCCACGTACAAGATTATAATTTTTAATATCAGAGACCTGTGAAGGACCTCTAATTTCTATAATATACCGGAGTTTCAAGCTGTGAGATTAATTTTTCAAATTTATTAAATTTTGCGGGATCATGATTACCATCCTCTTAATTCGAGATGTTTCCTTTTTCGGCTGTCCAGTTACCGTTCAATCTCAATAATGAAAAGTGTTTTCTCCTGAATAACTGACTCACGAACCCTAGTTTTGATTCTAATGTATTCAAAATAAAAGAAAATGGAGTAGAAAACAACTAGTAAAAGTCCAAAGGAATCAAGAAAACACAAGCGATTTCATATTCGACTTATATTAACTTATAGCCATTGACACACTTTATTCACCAGGGGGAAGGAAGGAATGGGTAAGGATTAGATTTCTCCTTTTTGCAAAGAGATGTAATGTGTCAGGTTCACACCTTTCCCTGGACCATTGCGCTTGAATAACAACAGCACTGGGACTTATTCGCCGTTTCTATTCTGGCTTCAGTAAGCTCATTCGCAGAATCCGAACATCCTTGACGGTGGAAACCAATCTCCGCTGGCTTCGAAATTAAGTGGCTACACGTCTATATGCAGTTATGTCACCTAAATTCACGCTCTATCGGCTGTCGACTCGCGGCATAGCTCAGTTCGGCGTCGAGTGCAGACGGGCATGAGAAACCGTTTTTTTTTCGAATTGGTAGTACTTCTTGTCGGTGGAAGAAAAAGCAAAGAACTGTAATAAGAATTTTGAGTGTGACCGACACGAAGGTACACATGAGTAGGTGAGGTAAAGCATTTTTCCAAGCATTTTGCTAATTTTAATAGGATGTTCATTGTCAAGCTATAATTTGGAAAATAGCTATGAAGTGGAGCTATATCAGAAGCCCTTGACTTCTAAAAAATGCCAAGTGTCATAAAGTGACTCAAAGACACCGTTAGGTCCTCGCATTTAGTATTTATGAATTATAATTTGAATTTGATTCACTAATAATTATAATTTGTTTTCAATTAGGTTTATTTATGCAAGCAGTCTATAACTGTCAATTATCATCAGTTTCCAATTTTGAAAATATTTTGCAACAGTAAGAAATTGTTAATTGGGCAACAGTAATTCAAATTTTATTATTAAGGGTTTATTATTATAGGTCAGATCAGCTGTCCAGATAAATCGATTGCTCACATTGAGACAAATTTGGACGATAACAAAATGCACCTATTAGGACGGTACGTGACAAACCCACCCCGGAATTTTTTTTTTATTGTCCTTGATAACGGGGTCAAAGTGAACAGTCCTTTCCAATGCTAGTTGGATTAATTTTTTTTTCACAGTTAAATTTCTGAGTTATGTAAGAAGGTAACAAACTTATGAGATACCATTTCGGAACGTGCCACGACTCAAATTATCGCTGGCTTAGACGCTTTTTGTAAAGACGTAAACGAGCTTAGTTGTGATTTTTAAATTTTTCATTTTCACAAGTGCTTTAGTGATTATATCAGAAAGTAATATAATTTATATTCAATCCTAGCTGATTCTGTGTAGTGTTGGTACTTAATATAGAGAATATGGTACGTTTGTGTGAAATGTTTTCACATGTTACACTTCGACATGAGTTGAAGCGTTCGCGTCGGTTGCTGTACCTTGGGCACGGACATCTCTGATACTTATGATATATTCCCTGCTCCTTCAGGAAACCGCTGAATGATTTATTTGCAAAGGATCTGATTTTAATTCGTGTTAGTGGCTCTTAGAGATATTTTTCAGTTGCAACTTATATACATGATGTTGTCCGAAGTCAGCTTCTTTGACATTTTGAGTGATTAGTTTGACGTCACTAATACTGTAACTCCCAGACCCTTATTGTTAATACAAGCGACACAGGCTAAAATTACTATTAAAATTCAAGAGAGAAGAAAATTGGTAATTATTCCCAGGATTGGTAATAACCTAATCCAATATAATACAAACGATAAGTGTTTCATGATTTTTGCTAGATGCCTTGTGATCAGTGAATGCCTCCAATTTCTTCTCGATTTCTCATACAAATTCTACACTTTTCTTGTCGGTATGCAAAGTCTCCTTTTCATGATGGTATAAGCAATAATTTCGTGTTGTTAATCTTCGTGTTATTGTGTCGAAAGATAGGTGCTGCTTTTGTTAGTCCTTAATTTAGAGTGAGCTTATAAATAAGCTTTGTGAAATGTGGTTTGACTGAATGAATGGCTGAAATTTGCGACTCTGTTTTCAAAATTAAAATTCATATACGCCCGCCCAAAGTGGGTAACAAATATTTTCTGAGGTATTTATTTCATGTATGTATTTTAATTAAGTTTAAACTGATTCAGCTGTCTTGATTTCCTTCACTCAAATGTATATGTTCGAGATCAGCTTTCAAAGCATGGGTTTGTTGCCCAATAAGCTAAGATAAATTCTTTTGCGGATCATTTATCTCGTTGACTTTTGCGTCTAATAGTTGCTCATCGTCATCGGCGACAAGTCCTGTGAAAGATCTTATTATTCATAGCAAAAATGTTAGCATCGGACATGCTTGCCGTTGTCTGATGTTCTTCGGTAGGTCTTGTGGATGAAGTTTTTTGATTCTACGTTTCAGTTTTCTCACCTAAAGCCAAACGTCCTTCGAACGATTTTCAGCAACATCATGTTTCCTAGTTGATTGGTAAGTTTCGGAGATTTTGATGCAGTCTTTACTGGGTGTCACTTCACAATTGTCCAGTAGATATTTGTTTCTGTATCCATATACCTCAAGGAAATTCTGATATTTTTCAACGTACATGAAAATAGTGAGTCTCCGAACACTAAAGCTCCTTCGTATGAGACCCTGCCTCTCTTAGTAGATTTTGGTAATGCTGGTGAGGAAAGTGATCATGTACAGATGTTCGCTCTGCCCAATGGAAGGTACCTGTACGGTTCTTCCAAACAATAATTCAAAGTGTGTAAACTACCTCACTTCATGAACCGAAGTATTGTACGTAAACATGGCGAATGGAAGCAGTCTCTTCCAGTCATTATAATCGTTCGCGTAATATTTTATAAAATTTGTTAATACTATATGGCTTCTCTTCAGAGATCCACTTGTTCAAGGAAGATACCCGTACGTCGTCAATTGTTTTACTTTGGAAAGTTTTTCCATTTTCCTCATCATTCTGCTCACAAA
The DNA here is from genome assembly GCA_011634705.1 of Andricus grossulariae. Lineage (NCBI taxonomy): Eukaryota > Metazoa > Arthropoda > Insecta > Hymenoptera > Cynipidae > Andricus > Andricus grossulariae. The sequence continues at coordinate 3,849 of JAABKJ010013241.1, forward strand.
GACTTCTCTTCGATCACTCAGGATGCCGTTGGGGGCACCGTAGTCAGAGAAGAAGTCAGCAGCAACGGAATTGATACTCATATGCAATACTTGCTGAAATTGACCTGCATAGCTGGTATATGTCGGTGCCGGTTCGGTGTCGTGGGGAGTTTTCCTGCAGTGTCAACTGACACTTCATCGAATACGCAAAATGGTGTATCGATAATCACCACTGGATTGCAAGTACGGGCTCTCATGAGTTCATTCTTCGGACAAGAACGAAAATGTCGTATGTAGTTGTTTATTTGGTTCCGCAGGCTGGGCGATGTGAATCGTTCTCGGACGCGCCCCTCCATTTTTGTCATGCGCTTGTATCGTTCCACTAGACTCTCCTGACATTTCTCAATTCGAAAATGACAAAGAGTTGTCTGGGTATTTCCATTCCAGAGAATAGAGCCAGCCTAAGGTTTTCTAGACTAGAAATCACTCCCTTTGAAACAAATTCTACGAAACGTCTCGTTTTTACAGTTACATAATTTGTTCTGATCGACCGTTATTGATGACCAGGATTTGTCCCTTATGTGGTCGGCTTTCTCAGACGTATTGTGAATCAAGACTTTTGGTAGCCACTAGGAGCTTGGCGATCAAATTCGTAGGTCAGTGGCTCTTTTCATTGACGATTTATGTTAGAATCATCATTTTTATGTAAGCAGATTTCTGAGGATCCTTCTTTTTCGTTCTAGCGTGTAGGTGGGTCTATATAGGGTAACCCAAGTGTCAGCTTTGAAACCGTTGAGAGCAATTTTGATACAGTGTACTCTATCTGATGAGAATTAATTTTTCAAGAGCGCCCGTCAAACGCACACTATTTTGTCCCTGAGTTCTAAGGACCTTTATGAAGCCTAAGGTTGTATGGACCTCTGGGTGACGTGGTTTATTCAAGTCGTCGGCCTAATACAGTCACTTTCGTTGTTCTTTGAGAGCCGTCAGAATGCTGTTCACTCTGAGTGTGAATCCGTCATCATAAAATTATCTGCAGGGATCTTGCCTTTTTAAATCTTACAAAAGTTCTCGATCATTCTTATCTTCAGAGACATGTGTTGTTGTGGAGGTGAAGGGTCCTTATGGTGGAAACCTAAAGTTTATGTATAGGAGGTGCTGCTTCCTTGTACGAAATCTTGCTTTCTTCTCTCTCTTGCCAGTATATCGGCTTCTTCATTTCCTTCTATCCCTTCGTTGCCAGAAAATAATTTCACGTAACCTGTAAGGGATCTGAAGCCGATTTTACTTCTAAAAGTTCGCCTTTGTTGAGAACGGACATTATTGTCACAATTTTGCAGCCGTCCTCTTCCCGTTGATGCATCCGAAAGGTTATGCCGCCGATGAGCTACTTTTTAGACGTTCAGGGGATAGTTTTTGTTAATTCATGCGCCAATATAAGCTCAGGAGTTGCCTTTCGAATCAGGAACCCTTGACCATTGCCTTTGGAGGTAGATTGCTCAAGACCTACGTCTGGCAGGACGCTATGACTCTTTCTGAAAACGGGGGCAACAGAATCTTCCTTATCTTCTTCTCCAGATGATGATTCCGATAGAAAGGAGTTTTCACCAGGGCAGGGCGTTTTCGTGATGTTGAATCTAGGGTTGCGATTTTGTAGCCTTGACGCAATTGTGTTTCTGTGCATGTTAGGTGCCTCCAAACCGCTTGCAGGTCCGAAACTGTCGTCTAAATTTAGAACTGACCTTGTTTTCTTTCTCGGATTTAGCTGATGTTCTGCTTGGGTTTTGGTCTTCTTGTCTGGTTTCTTGGTAGTTTTGTTCGCAGGTGACTTGGGCAGAATGGCCTGTTTCGTTTCACTAAGTTTGAACTGGCCAGACCTCATGATGTTCGGATTTTTCTGATATGCCGCGAGCGTTAGTGAGTCCTTGCAAACGGTTAGGGGTGATTTTCTCGGACTGGATTCTAAGTACATCACCGTCGGATTGCTCATCAAACACTGGGTTTTGAGACAGGACCTTGACAAGGCGCTCTAATTCACCCATCTTATATTCGAAAATAAAAGAGCAGTTTTTCAATTTTATTCGCCACTTAAGAAGTCAGGTACCGGGGTCCTCAACTTACATCTTCCGATGAACGTACTTATGGCAACTTGCTCATATGAATTTCCTGCCGCAAATGTACAGCCGTAAGTGTTGCATTTCATATAGCACCTAAAGGCTACCCTATTATCGTATGTAGCTTATTTCAGAAGCGTCCGTTGCCTTTGATCATTAGGTGATAGGAATGTCCATTCTGTCCTTTTCTTGTGATGAGATGGGGCCCACGGCTCACTCTGAAGCATCTGTGGTGAGTTTAAATTATCTTTTCTATTCCGAATATTGAAGGAAAGGCTCTCAACAAAGGTAATTCCGGATTATATGATAACATTAATGATGCTCTTTTTCCCACCTTGCATAGCTTGGCGTAGTCTCGAATGAATCGCCTATAATAACCATATAGTCCAAAGAATTTAAAGGCAGTTCTTAGCTTGCAGGGAGTTTGGGCTTTTTTATCGCTCTTATCTTTGATTCGTTAGATTCAACTCCATTCCTTTCAATTATGTGACGCAGATATGCCACTTCTTTTCGCAAGGTGTCACATTTATGTCAAGATCTATGAAGGCCTCCGTGCCATGCATTCCTTGTAATACTTCGTCTATAAGACGTGTAAAAGTTGGATTGGTATTTTTATTGCCCATCGGCATTCGGAGGTACTCAAAATGACCTTGAAGCGTAGAGAAGGCCGTTTTTGTCGATCGTCGGGGTGCGTTTCATCTTGGTGATATTAGCTTGCCAAATCAAAAAAGAGAAGTGCTGTACCTTCCCTAAATGGTCCAGTATTTCTGTAATATTTCGCAAAGGGTATACATCCCCTATGACTTTTTCGATGAGCGCACTGTAATAAATGATAACCCAGTATTTTTTCTGTCCCGTGGCATCATGTTTCTTAGGTACTATCATTAGTGGTGAATTATAGGGTAATTTTGATGGTCAGATGATTCCGCTCTTGAGTTGTTTTTCGACTGCTTGCCGTACATCTTCGGCAGAATCTTGATCACGTCGATATTGTTTTCGCTGTATGACTATATCTTCAGTCATGGTTATTTGGTGTCGATCCAAGTGGTTTGCTGTTATTTTTACGTCACTCAAATGGAATATAACCGGAAAATCATTTGTCCATCGAGCAACGTATTTTTTTCTCAGTCATTAAAATGAGAGGGGTACCAAATGTTAAACACGCACTTCGCGCAGGTTTGCTCCTTCTTAGCTAAATCTTTATCAGGATCCGTTGGCTCCAAATTAAGAGATACTTTCCTTTGAATATTATAGTATTCAAAGGGGATGTTCCACGAGGGGAAAGGACAAGCTCGACTAAGTATTTAGTACTGTTGATTACTAATACATGACACTTTCCGTTTTTATCTGTCACTGCATCTTCACCAAAATATATATTCATTCCAGAGTCTTCATACGGCATAGGTTCTTCTCTTGTACATCGTGATTTAAAGCATCTGGCGTCACTGCTTGAAGAGTTTGTCGTTGAATCCTTTTCATGTGAACGAAAGGGATTAATTTCCGATTTTATTCTTCATTTCTCTTCCTTGGATTCTTCATCTATCAACGGAATTAATGTTACTGGGTCAGAGAACGTGATAATAGTATTGTGTTTGAAGGACATTTCACTTGTTCCTATCGGTGAAAGGGTCATCGCAAAATTCCACCTGTGGCGATAGAGAAATCATTTCTTTGCACGTAGAAATTCGCCGGGCCTGTTCAACCCAAATTTCGTGCCCTGATGATAGATCGACCAGGAAGAATGCTTTCGGATTGCGAAATACCGTGGCAATCAACATGACTACTGGGGAATCTTCTAGTTGGTTACAAGATCGGAACAACCTGTGGAGTTCGGCAGATCCCTCACAGTTCATGGACGCTCCTGAGATGTTGAATTCGTCAGTGCGTCCTGCTGATGAGCCAGATTGAAGTTTAAATTTTTCTGATCCTTGCTGCCAGAAGGCACCGGCGATGGTCTGTGGCAAATTTTTGAACTTCTTCTTTGTTTCAGAATCCGCATGCGGCATTTATGGGTAATACTGATGTGGAGAATAATACTCTGGGTTTTATTTAACACATCCAAGAATGGTTGTTGTGCAACCCTTTAGGTGGGGATCGTTATCTCCGAAGTGAGGTGATACTTCTTCACTTCGTTGAGCCTGTTGGTTTACTGGGCACTATATTGATAAAACCAGTTTGATTATGTGACCTCAGAAAACATCGTTTTCTGGCTATTTTTGCATTGAAAAATATATTTGCAAAAAATCCATATCTTTTTTTTTTAAACTCGACCACAGATTCGGAATCAGCGTAGAAAAATACATAGAAATAGTCTTTTTTGGCCCCCCGGGCCACATACTATGCGATGGGGGAGAGCCTGCACGGAGCTCTTCTACACCTTCTCATCTCAAAAAACTTGTTTTAGTGTTGATTTTTTGGTGATAGAAAACATTCTATCGAATAATACAAGCTTTTTCAAAAATTCTGACAGGGAATGAACATTTAGCGGTTCGAAGTACTCAGACATTGTCTATTTTCATAACGCCAATAACCGGCACACGAGCTACCCGGACTTACTGTTTGAGCTCTTTAGAAAGCGCGCCTGGACGGTGCTTGAACGAGTTTCCCTAGATCAGTGGCCTGAATTCGAGATACAGTGGGCGAGACAAGGCCCTGATAAGGCGCAGACCTTGAAGTATGTGAAGTTGAGTTGCTCCAAAAGGACCTGTAAGTGGTCTTTCGGCGATTGGAGGGATTTCAATTTTCACTGTGGACAGCGTCGTGGCAAAACGTGAAACACGGTCGGCCTCAGGAAGATGACACAACGGAAGGTACCTCAAGAACAGGCCCTTGTGCCACCTTGGGCAGGTCAACTTCAGGGTTTCCGGCCAGGGATAGAAGGAGCCTTTCGGGACACAGGAACACCGGGAGCAGACCTAAAATGAATGCTACTGGCCCAGCGAGTACTTAAATTAACATGCGTCAAAGCGAAGGCGCCTCTGCGGTTCTACAGAGGGGCATGACTGCGAGGCACACAGGTATCTCGCTATTCCAGAAACCTTGGTTAGTTCGACATAACATAAGGAGATCAGGGGGGCTAGTTTTTGTTACAGGGACCTCGAGGCAGTCAAAACAAGGGCCTCCATACTGGTCACTGTGTTATGTAGCGAAGCTTTAGCCGCTGGCTTGGATGTAAAAAATACAAAGACACCTTCCCGACAAAAGGAAGTCTCGAATTATGGCCATTTATCAGGAGGCACACTTTCGAGCACTCTCCAGGTGGCCTACAAGAAGAGCTCAAACTGTTTCGCAGTGAGCAGCGTGTCTGGGTACCTTGTGTCGTCCACCACCACCCTCAGGGTGTTAGCTTGTGCCGCGTCATAGGATAAGCCCCCCACCCACCAGTGTGGTTTCCGCTAAGCCCCCCTCTCTTTTGGGTCTCGGTGTTGGTTGTCGGCATTGTGAAAATAAACCATTTTTATATTCTTCAAACCGCTAAATGTTCATTCTCTATCAGATACTCCGAGCAAACTTGCATTGTGCGATGACATGTTTTCTATCACCAAAAAATCAACACGAAAACAAGTTTTTTTGAGGATAAGCAGCAAACAAGAGCTAATTTTGGAATTCTGAGTTTGGATTCGGACTAAGCGATACAAAATCCATAGGACTTCACTACTCTGGTTTGGCGAAACATCAAATTATTTTCAGCAAGGTTTTACGGTATTGTTCTCTGTGCAGCCCCTTTCCCTCCGCAAAGTATTGGGCCCAGCGGACCCGATTCATTCATTTATTCGATTTTGTGGGATCGTGATTAACATGTTTTCAATTCAAGCTGTTTTTCTCCGCGGCTGCCCTGTTACCGTTGAATCTCAGTAATAAGAAGCATTTTCTTTTGAACAACTGACGCGTTGACTCTAGTTTAAATTTTTATTCATTCAAATTGAAGGAAAATGAAACAGAAATATATAATATTCACCAAACAGAAGGAAGGAGCGGGCAGGGATAAGATTTATTATTTTTGGGATAGGCTGTAGCTTGTCAGGTTGACACCTTTCCCTGGACCGTCGCACTTCGTAGAGAACTGCACTGACCCCGACTCGCCTTTTTCATTCTGGGTGTATAAAGCTGATTTACAGAATCGACACATCCCTCACGGTAGGAAACGATGATCGCCGTAGGTTTTGAATTTAAGTAGCTACACGGCTGTACGTCGTTAGGTCACTTAAATTTTCGTTTTGTCTTCCTTCGACTGGAAATCCGAAGCTGTTTTATGACCGTTTGTATATTCGCCTTGGTGAGTCCATTAAATTTGTCAAATCAGATCCGATTATTCCGTCATTCGATGCCGTCCCGGTGCGTCGCAATTTGATAGAAACGTAGTTCCGTTAGTGATGTTCAAAGGGTGACATCCGTTGATATATCATCGAAAA
>JAABKJ010013242.1:0-10353 GCA_011634705.1 Andricus grossulariae
TTCATTTTCAATAATTAATTTAAAAAAAAAAATGTCATCAAAATAGTTAAATTTTCAACCAAAGAAATTAATTTTTAACCAAAATAGATGAAATTTCAGCTAAAAAAGATAAATTTGCAAGCAAATGAAAAACGAATTTTCAAAAAAATAGTAATAGTTGAATTTTCATCCAAACGGTCTACTTGTCAACTAAAAGAGATAATTTTTCAACCAAAAAACAAATATTTAAATTCTTTTATGAATAAGTTTTGAAAAAAATAATTTTCAATAAATAGTTGAATTATCAACAAAAACAAAATTAATTTTCAACCAAAAAGAATAATTTTCTTCTAAAAAGCTGAATTTTCAACAACAAAAAAATACATACTTAAATGAAAATTTTAGCATATTATACTCAAGTTTCCATTTTTAAAAATTAATTTTTAATACAAAAAAAGAAACAAATTTTCAAAGAATAGTTGAAGTTTTAACCATAGAAATTAATTTTTAACCAAAATAGATCAATTTTCAGACAAGAAGAATTTTCTACCAAAAAAAGATAAATTTTCAAGCAGAAGAAAAACGAATGTTTAGAAAAATAGTCAAAATTTCAATAAAAAAATTAGCTCCCCACCAAAAAGATAAATTTTCAACCAAAAATCGTATATTTGAATTTCTATATAATTAATTTTCGAAAAAAAAATAGTTTTAACCAAAATGGTTGATATATCAACAAAAACAAAATTAATTTTCAACCAAAAAGAATAATTTTCTACTAAAAAGTTGAATTTTCAACTAAAAAAAAAACATTCTCAACTGGAAATTCTAGCATATTATACTTAAGTTTCCATTTAAAAAAAAGGAATTTTTAATACAAAAAACAAACAAATTTTCGAAAAATCATTTAATTTTCAAAAAATAGTCAATTTTTTACCATAGAAATGAATTTGGAACAAAAACAGATCAATTTTCAAACCAGAAGAATTTTCTACAAATAAAAGATGAATTTTCATCTGAAAAAGATAAATTTTTAAGCAAAAGAAAAATTAATTATTTTAAAAATAGTTTCAATTAAAAAAAAATTATTTTCCGACAAAAAAGATAAATTTTCAACGGAAGGAAACGAATTTTCATTAAAATACATGAATTTTCAACCAAATGGTCAAGTTTTCAAAAAAAAAAAAATGTAAATTTTCAATCAAAAATGAAGTAGTTAAATTTTAATTTAATTCATTTTCAACAACCAAAAAATTAATTTTCAATCCAAAAAATGAATTTTCAAACAAAAAGAATAATTTTTTAATAAAAAGATGAATTTTCAACTAAAAAAATACATCATATTATACTCAAGTTTCAATTTTTTGAAATTAATTTTCAATACAAAAAATAAACAAATTTTCAAAAAATAGTTCAATTTTCAACCATAGAATTTATTTTTTAACCAAAATAGATCAATTTTCAAACAAGAAGAATTTTCTACCAAAAAAAGATGAATTTTCAACTAAAAAACATAAATTTTGAAGCAAAATTTTATTTTTTAATAACTCGGAAAAAAATGATTTTTTACCATAAGTGTATTTGAATATTATTTTTCATTTCTCAGAGACTATTCCATTAAATAATTAAATCTATCAAAAAAATATGTAACGATTTTATTATTTAATTAAATAGCTTTGTAAAACTGAAAAATAATATCCAAATACACTTATGGTGAATACTAATACACTAAATACCAAATACTTTATTATTATTATACCATTAAGCCATATCCCTTTTGGCGTAGGCGTGAATCACTCGGAGCAACACTACTCCGACCCAATTCGCTGATCAATCTCCCTAGCAATCACCCCAGGCAAAGAGCTTCGCAAAGTCACCATGTAAGGCTCTCCACTGAAAAAAGGATTAAATCAAATAAAATACACTATAATCCCTTTTTTTAGCAGTTTCAAAATCATTTCGAATTATGAAATAATTTCACACATTTAAATTAGTTTATTCACATCTCTTCAAATAGATCAGAGAAATTAATTTAATTATTTTTTCTTCTGAATAAGCAAAATTAATGTAGAATTAATCTGACACGTGTTGGCCCACTGGCTTCCGCCCAATGCCTTTATCGTCGATCGTACCTTCTTGTAAATGACTTGGTTCTATTTTTCTTTTTGACTAGACGGTCTTTACCTTTCACTCTTGCGTCGCAAATAGCCGAGATGATTTCCTGGTCAAAAAATAAGACACATGACGTCAAAAAAATTGGCGTACAAAAGCGACTTTTCAATAAAGCAGTTGAATTTTTAAATAAAAAAGATAAATTTTCCAGGAAAAATGAAAAAGTTCAATTTTCAATTTAAAAAATTATTTTTTATAAAAAAAAAATAATTTTTAACTAAATAATTAAATTTTTAACTAAGTAGTTGAATTTTCAACTAGAAAAAAAATCAATTTTTAACCCAAAATGGAATAGTTACATTTTCGATTGAAAAATTAATTTGCTACCGAAAAAAAAACATTTTTCAACCAAAGAGATGAATTTTCAACTAAGCTGATGAATTTTTGACTCGAATAGTTGAAAATTTAGTTAAAAAAATAATCTTGAACGAAAAAAATATTTTCAAACGAGAAGATTAATTTTCTACAACAAAGACAACATTTTTAACAAAAGGTACGAATTTTTAATCAAATAGGTGAATTTTCAAATAAAAAAGATACATTTTCCACAAAAAACGAAAAAGTTACATTTTCAATTTAAAAAATTAGTTTTTATAAAAGAAAGGAATTTTTTTGAAAATAGTTCAATTTTTAACCAAGTAGTTGAGTTTTCAAATAGAAAAAAATGAAATTTCAACCAGAAATAGAATAGTTACATTTTGAATTGAAAAAATTAATTTGCGACAAAAAAAAAACATTTTTAACACAATAGATCAATTTTCATCCAAAGAGATGAATTATCAACTAAAATGATGAATTTTTAACTCGAATAGTTAAAAATTCAGTTGAAAAATATAATTTTAAATTAAAAAAAAAAATTCAATCGAGAAGATTAATTTTCTATAACAAAGACAAATTTTGAACAAAATACATGACTTTTCAACCAAATAGGTGATTTTTCAAATAAACAAGATCAATTTTCCATAAAAAATGAAAAAGTTACAGTTCCAATTTAAAAAATTAATTTTTATGGAAAAAAAAGAATTTTCAACAAAATAGTTCAATTTTCAACCAAGTAGTTGAATTTTCAACTAGGAAAAAAATCAATTTTCAAACCAAAAATGAAATAGTTACATTTTCAATTGAAAAATTAATTTGCTACAAAAAAAAAATTTTTTCAAGGAAATAGTTCGATTTTCAACCAAAGAGACGAATATTCAACTACAATGATGATTTTTTCACTCGAATAGTTAAAAATTCAGTTAAAAAAATATTTTTAAACAAAAAAAAAACAATTTCAAACGAGAATATTAATTTTCTACAACAAAGACAAATTTTTAACAAAATAGATGAATTTGCAACTGAAAAAGATAAATTTACAATCAAAATTGAAATAGTTACATTTTCAATTAAAAAAATTAATTTTGTTTAAAAAAAAAAGAATTTTTAACAAAATAGTTAAATTTTTAACCTAGTAGTTGAATTTTTAAATAGAAAAAGAAATCAATTTTTAACCAAAAGTGGAATAGTTACATTTTCAATTGAAAACATGAATTTTTATCAGAAAAAAAAATAATTTTTAACAAAATAGTTATATTTTTAATCAATTGGTTGAATTTTCATCTAGAAAAAAATCAATTTTCAACCAAAAATGGAACAGTTACATTTTCAATTGAAAAAATTAATTTGCTACCAAGATAAAAAAATATTGTTTAACAAAATAGTTCAATTTTCAACCAAAGAGATGACTTTTCAACTAAAATGATGAATTTTTAACTCGAATAGTTAAAAATTTAGTTAAAAAAAATAATTTTCAATGAAAAAAATATTTTCAATCGAGAATATTAATTTTCTTCAACAAAGACAAATTTTTAACAAAATACATGAATTTTCAGCCAAATAGATGAATTTGCAACTGAAAAAGATAAATTTACAATAAAAATTGAAATAGTTACATTTTCAATTGAAAAAATTAATTTCCTACTGAAAAAAAACAACATTTTTCAGCGAAATAGTTCGATTTTCAACCAAAGAGATGAATTTTCAACTAAAATGATGAATTTTTAACTCGAATAGTTAAAAATTCAGTTAAAAAAAATAATAATTTTAAACGAAAAAGAAAACAATTTCAAACGAGAATATTAATTTTCTACAACAAAGACAAATTGTTCACAAAATACATGAATTTTCAATCAAATAGGTGAATTTTCGAATAAAAAATATACATTTTCTACAAAAAATGAAAAAGTTACATTTTCAATTTAAAAAATTAATTTTTATAAAACAAAAAAAATTCTAACAAAATAGTTAAATTTTTAACCAAGTACTTGAATTTTCAACTAGAAAAAAAAAACAATTTTCAACGAAAAATCGAATAGCTACATTTTCAATTGAAAAAATTAATTTGCTAAAAAAAAACACAAATTTTCAACAAAATAGTTCAATTTTCAACCAAAGAGATGAATTCAATTAAAAATAAATTCAGTTAGAAAAAATAATTTGAAACGAAAAAGAAGTTCAAAAAAGATTAATTTTCTACAACAAAGACAAAATTTTAACAAAATACATGAATTTTGAACTAAAAAAGATAAATTTACAATCAAAAATGAATTACTTGAATTTTAAGTTTAAAAATTAATTTTCAACCAAAAAAAAGAAAGAATTTTTGACAAAGTATTTAAATTTTTCAGCAAAGCAGCTTAATTTTCAATCAAAAAGATAAATTTTCAAGCAAGAAGATAAACTTTTCACCAAAAAAACTAAATTTTTAATAAAATTGTTGAATTTTTAACAATACATATTAACTTTCAACCATATAGTCGAATTTTTGTTCCGTTTGAATTTTTTTTAATTAAAAAAAAAAATTCAACCAAGAATAATTATTTTCCATCTAAATATATGAATTTCTAAGAAAATACATTAATTTCCAATACAGGAGTTACATTTTCAAATAAAAAAGATATATTTTCCACCAAAAATGAAATAATTATATTTTCAATTTTCAAAAAAAAAATTTTATCAGAAAAAAAAGGAATTTTCAACAAAATAGGTAAATTTTTAGCAAAGTAGTTGAATTTTCAACTAGAAAAAAAAAGAATTTTCAACCAAAAATGGAATAGTTACATTTGCAATTGAAAAAATTAATTTGCTACCGAAAAGAAAAATTTCAACAAAATAGTTCCATTTTCCATTCAGAAAGACCAAAATTATTTTGACCAAAAATTAAATATTCAGCTTTTCAGTCAAAAAAATTAATTTTTAATCAAATAAACGAATTTTCAACATAGAAGTTAAATTTTCAATTAAAATAAAGAATCTTTAATGAAAAAAAATTATTTTCGACAAAGTAGTTTTTATTTTCAACAAAGTCATTGAATTTTCAAGTAAAAAATAATACATTTTCAATTAAAAAAATTAATTTTTATCAGGAAAAAAAGAATTTTTGACAAAATAGTTAAATTTTTAAGAAAGTAGTTGAATTTTCAAAGAAACAAGACGAATTTTCAACAAAATACATAAATTTTCAAACAAGTAGTTGAACTTTCAACTTAAAAAAAAAAAAAATCAATTTTCAACCAAAAATGGAATAATTACAGAAGAGAGAGAAGATTAATTTTCCAAACAAAAGACAAATTTTTAACAAACTACATGAATTTTCACCAAATAGGAGAATTTTGAACTAAAAAGGACAAATTTACAATAAAAAATAAATTATTTGAATTTACAGTTTAAAAATTAATGTTCAACCAAAAAAAAAAAATGTTTGACAAAATATTTTAATTTTTGATGAATTTTCAAACAAGAAGATCAATTTTTTACCAAAAAAGACGAATTTTCAACAATATATATGAATTTTCAAACAAAAAGTTGAATTTTCAACAAAAAAGTTCAGTTTTTCATTAAGAAAGACAAATTTTGGCCAAAAAATGAAATAGTTAAATTTCCAGTTAAAATAATTAATTTTCAATCAAAAGAAACGAATTTTTTAAAATATACCTAGTTGAATTTGGAACAAAAGAATAAATTTGATACTGAAATAGTTGCATTTTCAACCAAAATAAAAATTTCCAACAAAACAGTTGAATTTTCAATCAAAAAAATTACTTTTTGACAAAGTTGTTGATTTTTTAATCAAAAAGATAAATTTTATACAAAAAAGATAAATTACCAACAAAATACCTGATTTTTTAACCAATTATTTGAATTTTCAATTGAAAAACATTATTTTTTAACGAAATAGTTAAATTTTTCACTAAAAATAAATTTTCAACCAAAAATGGGATAGTTAAATTTTCAGTTCAAAAATTAATTTTTTACATTCAAATTTTTAATTTTCTACCAAATTGTTGAATCTGAACCCAAAAAGAAAAAACGATTTTTCTGAAAAACAATTGAATTTGCAAACTAAAAATATGCATTTTTAATAAAAAACTTGATTTACGACAAAAAATTTAAATTTTCAATTAAACAAAAACAAATAGTTCTCAAGAAAATAGTTCAAAATTCAACCAGAATTGAATTTTCAACCAAAAATTTGATTTTTTAACCAAGAAGATAATTTTTTACAAAAAGAATAATTATAAACAAAATACATAAATTATTAATAAAAAACATAAATTTTCAACGAAGTACTTGAAATTTTGATTGAAAACAATAAATTTGCTGCCAAATAGTTTAATTTGAAAATTGTACCAAAAAAGAAGAATTTTCAAAAACAAAGAATAATTTTTTTACCGAAAAATAGAATTTTCAACAAAATATATAAATTTTCATCTGAATAGTTAAATCTTTAACTAAAAAATATGAATTCTGAATGAAAAAGTCAATAGTTGAATTTTTAATTAAAAGCTATTAATTTTCAACCAAATATAGAATACTGAAATTTTCAGGTAAGAAAATTAATTTTCAACAGCACATTTCAATTTTCAAACAAGAAAATGAATTTTTTGACAAAGTGGTTCAACTTTCAACCAAGCAGTTAAATTTTCGACCAAAAAGGATTAATTTTCAATAAAATAGCTTAATTTTCAACAACAAAAATTAAATTTTCAACCAAATAGAATTTTCAAACAAAAAAGATCAATTCTGAACCAAAAATATAATAATAAACTTTTCAATTAAAAATAATTAACTTTCAATGAAAAATATTTGGATTTTCAACAAAATTGTTCAATTTTCAACCAAAGAAAAAATTTCAAAAAAAAGTTAATTTTTAATAAACTAATTTAAGTTTCAAAGAAGTAGTTAAAGTTTTTATAAGAAAAGATGATTTTTGAAGAAAATGATTGCATTTAAAAAAAATTGTCTAAATTTTAACCAAATAGTAGAATTTCTAACAGAACGAGGTGAATTCTGAACCAGCAATATAATGCTTTCCTATTATTTTATTATTTTATTCATTAAAAAAATTTTTAATTTCTGAAAAAAAAATCTTTCTCCTTCGCTCTGGTGGGAATCGAACCTCACGTCTTCCGAATACCGGCCGGATGCTTTGACCACTGAGCTACTAGAGAGATCGAAGTCAGATACAAATTCCTTCTAATTTATTTATTTGATTTTCATTTATTTATTTATTCTATGTTATTTTTTCATATTTTATTATTATTATTATTATTATTATACCATTTACCCTTTCGGGGTAAGCGTGACTCACTTAATTCTAGGTATTCTTTATTTGAATAACACGTTCGTTCCGCAACACTGCTCGCACCCAGTTCGCTGATCAATCTCCCTAGCAATCACCCCAGGTGAAGAGCTTCACAAAGTCATTATTTAAAGCTCTCTACTCGGGCCCATTAGTATCCAAGGAACAAAATTAAAGATAAATTATCACTGGAAAATCATGATGAGCCTCTAAGGATTATCTTATCAGATATATTTTTATAAGGGATTACATTAATTCATTTTATAATCTTTGTAGAATGCAAGTGAATGATGAATTTTTTAGAAAAACTCATTCATCAACCTAGTGGATTAACCTATAGAGTCAGCTAACAGAAAAAAACTCATTCCCTCGCCCACTCGAAATACTAATCGCGACAGAGTTGATGATAATAAATCCATTCATTTACTAATAGGTGTCCGCAGACTTAATTCATCTCGTCGGTCAATTAGATTCAACGAAAACATACCAGTTTTTATTTGAAAAATTAAAAATCTAATTTTAAATTGACAAAAAAAATGAGAATGTAAAATTAAAAATCTAATTTTAAATTAACAAAAAAATGAGGAGGTAAAATTAAAAATCTGATTTTTAATTAACAAAAAAAATGAGAAAGTTGAATTGAAAATCTAATTTTAAATTAACGAAAAAAATGAGAACTTAAAATTATTAATCTAATTTTGAATAACAAAAAAAAATTATAAAGTAAAATAAAAATCTAATTTTTAATTTACAAAAATGAGAAAGTACTTTCGAGAGAAATCAGTGCTGAATTCCCTGAAAAGTTTTTTTCTTTTGGGGCACACGCTTTTTTGAATTTCGACCGTGGTAAAAAATCAAATTTTCAATTTAAAAAAAAATGGATGATTAAATTTCTAACTATTGAACTGCTAAACCGATTACAAGGAAAGTTTGATTAAAAAATATTATTAGGTTTCGAATTAAGGTTTCCAAAAAAAATTTTAGTCGATAAAAAAATTTAATTTTTAATATTAAAAAAAAATTAAAAAGTACTTTTAAGATAAATCAGTACTGGATTCCATGAAAAATTTAAGTGGATAATTTTATTAGGTTCCGAGAGAATTAAGGGACATTTTTTTAGGCACACGCTTTTTTAAATTTCGAAGGTGGTAAAAAATCAAATTTTCAATTTAAAAAAAAATTAAAAAGTACTTTTAAGATAAATCAGTAATGGATTCCATGAAAAATTTAATTGGATAATTTTATTAGGTTCCGAGAGAATTAAGGGAGATTTTTTTTAGGCACACGCTTTTTTAAATTTCGAAGGTGGTAAAAAATCAAATTTTCAATAAAAAAAAAAAATTAAAAAGTACTTTTAAGATAAATCAGTGCTGAATTCCCTGGAAAGTTCAATTGGATAATTTGATTACGTGTAGAGAAAATTTAGCGATTTTTTTTTCTTTTGAGGCACACGCTTTTTTAAATTTCGACGGTGGTAAAAAATCTAATTTTCAATTTGAAAAAAAGTGATGATTAAATTTCTAACTATTTAATTGTTGAATCGATTACAAGGAAAGTTTGATTGAGAAATATTAATAGGTTTCAAATTAAGGTTTCCAAACAAATTTTAGTCGATAAAAAATTTAATTTTTAATATTAAAAAAATGAAAAAGTACTTTTAAGATTAATCAGTGCTGGATTCATTGAAAAGTTTAATTGGATAATTTTATTAGGTTCTGAGGAAATTAGTTAAGATTTTTTTTAGGCACACGCTTTCTTAAATTTCGACGCTGGTAAAAAATCCAATTTTCAAGCAAAAAAAAATGAGACAGTACTTTTAAGATAAATCAGTGCTGAATTCCCTGAAAAGTTCAATTGGATAATTTTATTAGGTTCCAAGGAAATTGAGGGAATTTCGTATCTTTTGAGGCGCACGCTTTTTTAAATTTCGGCGGTGGTAAAAAATTCAATTTTCAATTTTAAAAAAAGGGATGATTAAATTTCTAACTATTTAATTGTTGAATCGATCACAAGGAAAGTTTGATTGAAAAATATTATTAGGTTTCGAGATAAGGTTTCCAAAAAAATTTAATTTTTAATATTAAAAAATGAAAAAGTACTTTTAAGATAAATCAGTGCTGGATTTCTTGAAAAGTTTAATTGGATAATTTTATTAGGTTCCAAGGAAATTATGGGATTTTTTTTCTTTTGGAGCACACGCTTTTTTGAATTTCGACGATGGTAAAAAATTAAATTTTCAATTAAAAAAAAAAGGAGGATTGAATTTCTAACTATTGATCTGCTGAATCGAGTACAAGGAAAGTTTGATTGAAAAAAATTATTAGGTTTCGAGAAAAGGTTTCCAAAAGAATTTTAGTAGATAATAAAAAAATTAAATTTTCAATTAAAAAAAAATGAGAAAGTACTTTTAAGATAAATCAGTGCTGAATTCCCTGAAAAGTTTTATTGAAAAATTGTATTGATTTCAAAAAACATTTAGCGAGTTTTTTTTAGGCACACGCTTTTTTGAATTTCGACGGTGGTAAAAAATCAAATTTTCAATTTAAAAAAAAAGAGAATATACTTTTAAGATAAATCAGTAC
>JAABKJ010013243.1:0-10352 GCA_011634705.1 Andricus grossulariae
TCTAACATTTTAGGTAAGGAAACTTTTATTTTTTTTTATTTTTCGTTTCACATAAACGTTGGAAACTTCAGTTCCATCGACTTTCTATATATTCAAACAAGTCGTCTCCACTTTTTTAATCTTTAAATTAAAAAAAAATTCCGACAGATTTTGTAAGAGAACGGTATAAACAACACCAGAATCCAAAAAGATATTTATAATATCAAAATTAGGTCAAAAATTATATGAGTTTAAAGAAAAAATTATGTTTTTGGAAAAATAGACGTCAAAATTCAAATGCTCGTAACATCCTGGGTTTTTTATTGTTCTCAAAACGGAAAAATACGTCTCGCCTAATTTTCTCTAAAAAAGAACGTATTTCGCCGCCAAGATATTCTGCGACTTTATGTGTGAACTGTGATTGTGAAATCTGCCTGATTAGGAATGGATTCGGTCCTTTTATTAATATTTTTACGTTATTTTATTTTATATTGTAAAGTCTTTATAAATCATTTTCGCAATTATTCTACCGGTATGAGCCAGGGGAAATTCTGTGTGCAGGTCTAGGTCTGTCCGATTTTTTCTACTGAATATTACGTAAAATGTTGTGTTGACTACGAAAAAACTAGGGCCAACGTTCCCGAGAAATTGACCACTTTCCAGATATTTGCGTTTTATTTTTGTTGTTAAATAATGCAATAGCCCTCTTACAATTTCGGGTTTTTTGAAACTTTGAACATACCATCGGTTAGAAAACCGTTTATGAAGAAAAATTTCCTGTCATTCCTTGATTACGTCGATTGTTGGCATACAAAATAAACAATTACGTTGAAAAATAAGAAAAATTAAACTGCCCAGGCGGAAATATTATACATAGTCGGAAATATTATATATAGTTTTCATTTGTTTAATGCATTTTTTGTATAAAACGAATGAAAATTGTACATAATTTCTTCCCCTATGTATAAACTATATATAATTTTTCCGCCTGGGTGTGCTTATTTTTTTTTAAATTTTGATTCCACAGCAAAAAGTTTCTAACAATAGTTGGATACATACAACTGACCAATTATGAGAAAACATCTATTAAAGAAATAAAAAAGTTCAGAGCCAGAATATACAGCTCATTTCGTACTCTTCCTGATCTTCTCGTATTCTTTAAATTCATCGATATTCTCTTCGATTCTTTGAAGTTCTCTCCGATTCTTTCTAGTTCTCTCTGATTCTGGCCAACTCTGACTTGTTCCGCTTTGCTCACCTCAACTCAGATTCAAGATCGCGTATTCTTCGAAATGCAGGCACTCTTGCACTGATTTACATTCAGTGAATAGCCCCTCGGCCCTTATATATTTTGAATCGTTTCCCAAATTTTCAGCACCATATTTAAATTTTCATAAAGCCGCTGAATGTGATACAATGTAATTAGTCACATGACAGACTCGTACATGCCCTTAATATGAAGTAGTCAAATAATGAAAAAGTAGTATAAGAAATTAAGTAATGGAATATTATTACTGGGAAAAATAAAATATCCTCAAAAACTTTTCCAATAATAATGCCAATACTTTCGCATAATGTATTTTCTTTCACTTCGGAGATAAAAAGTGGCATACATTTGTCAAAATAATAAATAATTTTACATTTTTCAAAATAAAAATACACTTTTGTTGTTGTACTAAACCACGCTGCGCCATACAAGACGTGGCGTTTGAATTTTTCCTCGTACACTAGTGGCAAGCCCAATACAATAATATCAGGGCTTGTAGAATACGTGACTCATTCTATAACCAATAGGCCCGGTCGGGCCTCGCCGCCAAATAAGGCGATCCGGCCGGGAGTACCTATCTGAAAATATTGCCTTCCCTATGCCTTATATGACGACAGGGCCGTCTTAACCAATAGGCTAATGTAGGCTATAGCCTAGGGGCGCCATTAAGTCGAGGCAGGCGGTTTTTGGGGAATTTAAGTTTAGTTAAATAAGTGCAATGTGAATAAGGGGAGAACTAGCCTTGTAACTCTAGGAAATATTGTTTATTGTCATTTTCTTTGAATAAATCTAGTACATTCTCTGATGAGAATGTAAAAATATAATTTCAGCGTTTCAATAGAATCGGTTCACGGCGGGAGGTAATAGCCTAGGGGCGCCATTTTATTAAAGCCGGCCCTGTATACAGAGGAAACTTACGTATTCTCACTCTTGATCTTTACACCATAATTTATAATAGTGTACTGAACATAACAAATTTTAAAGCGTGTAATGAAAGATAAATAATTAAGGTTTCCGTTGATGTAAATATAATAATGACTTATGTAGCTTTTATGGTTGTAATGTTGTTGTGAAAGTTCGGGCTTTATGCGAGTTGCCGAAAAAACTTCACCAGTCTCAAGATTACGTAGATTACGTACGGTATGTTATGGGCAATCAAGTTTCTTCATAAGGGCTCATTTACACCTCTGTTGGAAAAACTCTCTTCCTCTCACTCTAACATGTGACAATAGCATAAGCTTACCTCATTCTAGAAAATTTGAGGAAAATATCTGCAGCATATCTAGAACGAGAAGCGTATGCTATTCTCGCATGTTAGAGTGAGAAGAAGAGAGGTTTTTCAATTTTCTATACAAAAATACGAATTTTTAACAATGTAAATCAATTTTCTACTTGAATTGATGAATTTTTCAAACAAAAAGTAACATTTTGATTCAGCGGAATTGTCCCTAACACTCGGCCATCCTACAATTTTTGACTTTTCCTCAAGTATTTATTGTTTTACGAAGAATAGATTTATTTAATATGCGCCTTTACATATGAAATCTTGGAATTTACTTTTGTTGTCAGCTGGTGGTCTCAACATCTAGAGCGTGCATCTAATAATTGAAAACTTAAATCTAATTATTAAACTTTAAATTAAACCATTGATAACTTAAAAACCAATCATCAAACCCGAAATGTTTTGGAGATTTAATAGTTCTTTTCGGCCGCAGTTGGATCTTGTTAAGATTTTCTTGATCCTCCCTTGTTTTGTTTTTCTTCGTGTCTGACTCGGAATCAGAGTTTAGATCAATTAAATTTTGTTCCACCTCCTCTTCTGAATCGCTCTCCTTCACATCTGACTCCGTGTATGATGGTGATACGCCGAATACATCCTTTTTGACCATGCTTGGCTTCCAGATTTTTAATTGACTGACATGTGCGTTTGAAGCGTACCTACCATCCGCCTCGGCCATCCTTACGGAGTGTAGCTACACCATATGTGTCTCCTGGTAATATTTTTGTAATAACAAGAGGTTTGAATTTGATTCGAAATTTCGCAGACTCCCCTGGTACAGACTTTGGAGTACTCATCAAAACGATGTCTCCAACATAAAATTGGACGCTCTTGAGATGATTTTTGTCATACGAAGACTTGTATTTCATTTGTCCTTCTTTGATTTTTTATTTAATTTCTTTCTGAATAATTTCCGGGGGTATATATCGTTCTTCATTATCGATGGTTAGTTTTCCAAGTTCACCCTCATCATGACGGTTTATGAAGCCGTAAAGAGCTTCAATTGGACTTTTTCCCGTTGTTTTATTAGGTTACTTGTTAAGGTCTCTTTGTATTTGTCGTAGTCGTAAGTACCAATCACGACCATTAGCATGAAGGATGCTAGCTAAAATTGCTGGCATCAGAGTAGCGTTATTCCTTTCTACCAACCCATTAGCTTGAGGGTGACGACTTGAGTTTAAGGTATGTTTGATTCCGTGTTTTTGACAGAATTGGTGGAATTCTTGAGAAGTAAAGCATGTATTTCTGTCAGAAATGATTCTAGCGGGTGCTCGAAAGTCTATAATCATGTCTTCAAGTGCCTGTACGGTAGCTTCTGCTGATACTTCTTTTTTCTGCTTCATGATGACAAATTTGGTAAGATTATCAGTTATTACCAAGATATACTGATTTTTTCTAGAAGTAGTTGGTAAAGGTCCTTCGTGATCAACATGTATAATAGAGAAGGGTCGCTCTCCAGGTGGAATGGGATGCAGTACCCCTGCTTGTCGTCCTGTTTTGGGTTTTGTCATAAGGCATTGTAGACATGAGTAAATATTTTGTTTCACGTAACGTCTCATTTTAGGAAAGAACTAGTATTCCTTTAGTTTAGCCAATGTTCGTTCTACTCCAGTATGGCTTCTGCAATCGTGAAACTGTATCACTAAACTTTTGCGTAAACAATCAGGAACAACGTACAATTTTTTTTATCCTCGCGTTTATATAGAATTTCGTTGATTAGTTCGTAGCCTAAAATCTCTGCTTTTTCTCGCTGGTTTCGTTTGTGTTCAGGTTTTTGTAGGATCGATTTTTTTTGTGTAGCTTTTCATCTTTATATTGAAATAGAAGGATTTCCTCTTCTGGTTTTAGGATAGTGAAAACGCTTGATCGCTCTTTGATTTTCTTCATATTCTCCGGTGGATTTACTGGAGCTCTACTGAGCGCATCGACGTTGGCCATTTTGTACCTTCTCTGTGAACAATTTCGAAAGTATGTTCATTTATTCTTTGTCAATGTGCCCATATTTGTTGCAGTTGTAACATTTGGGTTCGCCTTCGTCATTTTTAATGGGCGGTCTCTTATCCCGATCGATTTTCATCGAGTCGGTCTGTCTGCTTGGTGAGTGCTGCTTTTCCTTAGAGTCTGGAGGTTTCTCATTCATCGTTATTTGTCTATCCGTTGTTGACTTAGCAGAATCCGTATAACTTCGTATTCCTTCTCCTCGTTGAGTAAATAATCTTTCTTGGCGCTGTAGATCGTGCAGCAGATCGTCCAGATCTGTGTGAGTTTTTGCTGTGAGGGTAGAAGAAAGATCTCTAGACCATATTCCTGTAAGAACTTGTTCCTTTGTTTCTTCTACTGAAAGTCCAAGTTTTTGACAAAGTCCGGATTTTTCTAAGAAGTACGAGATCCGGGATTCTTCCTTTTTTGACATCTCTCGGACATTTTTTTCCACTTTTCTGTGAGCGTTTCAGTGACAATAAAGGTTTTTCTGAAACCTGCTTCAAAGGCTTCCCAATTTTGTAATTCTTGAGATCTTGCTTTGTACCAGTGCCAGGATCCTCCTTTTAAGTGGCTACGAGCAGACTCCAGGGCTACTTCTTTAGGCCATCGGTGCAACACTCCCATTCGAATTCGTTGAATCGTGTGCACGATTTACACCAGGTTCAAAATTTACAGGCAAATTCTCCACAAACGATCCATCAGTTGGTACACTTTCACAAGTTGAAAATGTTGAAAGATTTGACCTGCTATTTGTAAGTGTCGAATTCGAAGCGCTCTGTTGGTCTTGCATTGAATTGCTGAATTGACTTGTCACTTCTGCTTCGTAAGAATTTCTGAAAAGATCGTTATTCTGTGGTAAATTTCTCGTGAAACCCTCGAATTCATCTAATGGGGCATCTAGTGGTCTTTGCTGTTGCTGAGACATTTTGTACATGAATGCCCGGATTAATTTTTTGAGTGTTCTGTACTCACACACACACCGGAATCATATGCACTGATTTCACACGCGCTCGTACACTTGGATTTCTTTGTCTTCGTTCATGAATTTTACGCACTTGATTTTCTCTCGCCTTAAACTTTCGAGAAATGTGGAAGAAATCCTGATTGACTCCTTCTTCCTGTTGCACACTGTAATCCTTTAATTGTTGTATAGTAATCATTAAATTTTCGCACAGCAAGAATAAAATTTTCGCACGAACACACTTTTCCGATACGTGGAAAGCGCCGCACGTTTTACTCGATCACGAGACGAAACTCTAGCCGAAAATCAATGGAAAAACTTCGAACGCGCTAGAACGTGTCTCAATGGCGTTGCTGCTATGTTGCGTCATCCCCGTATTTCCGCGATTTTTCACTTTTTGCGGGCCCTAGATCATTGAACTTCTGATGTGATCAAGAGTATTTAGGTCACGTCAATTAAATTGAATACGCACGGATATAAAGCACTATTTAAACCGTTTATTTCAATAGATAAACGTCGAGTACATGTAAGAGACTCGCTCGTCTCGATCGTCCGCACGAACTCCCCCCAAGGACATTTTTCGGCCATCTCTTCCTATCTAAGTTCCTAGCTAGTAACATTTTGAGTTAGCGGAATTGTCCCTAACAATACCAACTCACTCCAAATTTATTCATATTGCATTGAGCAGTCTCAAAAAATGGCAAAATTTTACGATATAATTTAAAATGATTAAGTTTATTATTTCTTTAAAATGAAAATTGCTAAAATAATTTTAGAATGATGTCAGAAATTTTCTTTTTATGGTTGATGTTTTTGGAAGTTCTATAATGAAAGAAAGAAAAACGAAGGACAGAATTCAGTGCCCCATGCAAGAACAAGACGTAGGTTCATTATAGAGCGATGGAGTTGGTCCCTGGCGACTAAAAAGCCAAAATGAAAATTATAAATTTTAAAACATACATTATCGCAGAGAATTATATTCCGCATCTTTTTTTTTCTTTACAAGAAACTCGTATCTTTTTTAAAAGTCAATTTTTAATTCAATTTTTGTCGTCAACTCGTGCTCAAATCCACGATGCGACCCTATGCGTCCCTGCTCGGCATAATACACGCATGGAAGATCAGTCGCGTACTTAAAGTTCAGCGTTCACAGTTTTTTACCTATTAATTTAATTTAAAAAATCCTTTGCAGAAAGCTTCTCTATACTTTTTTGAACAACTTCTTCACAGGAAGCTTTTGTTTGCGCAAACTTTCCTCGATAAACAAAACGTTTAAACATTTTGTAGAACGAATTATGCAATAACTTGGAAAATAATTGTTTATATTGTTATAAATAAAGGTTAAAAGTTTTATCTTTAACTGTCATAACAAGAATACTATAAGTAATATTGCCCATAAATTGTGTACAAAATTATAAAAATTGTGCACTTGAGCACGAGTTGAGGACAAAAATGGAATTAAAAATTGACTTTAAAAAAAATCGTTTGTTGCAACTTGTTAAGAAAATAAAAACAGATGCGACTTTCTTGTAAATAAAAAAGAAAAAAATGGGGACACTTTGTTATAATTATTTCTTTTAAAAACTTCTTTTTGTAAATTTAGGTACTGATGTGTAATACGTTGTATGTGCAAAGTGATTAAATTTTCTTTTGTGTCACGTTCAACTGATACAAATTCAAAATAAGCCAGGTAGTATTGATAAATTATTGAGATCATTTGTAGGTCAAAAATTGACTGCTATACCTGAAGCGTCTATATTGTGTATGATACCCTTGAATGGATTTTAATTTATTTCTTTCATTCAAAACATATTGATTCGTCTTCTTTATATATTCGCAGTTTTTTCGTCGTTTTAAACAGAACTATTCCCTTAAGACCTTTCTTTGTACATCACTTTTCACTGTGACATCTTTTTAAATATTCATATTTTATTATCAAGCGTTATTACTCATTCGAATAATAATATTCGCACTTTATTGTGTCAAGAAGATCTTTCATTAATTAATCATGTACAAAGAATATTATCAGCAAATTATGTAAAAAGTAATATTCCAATATTATTTAGTTCAGGAATTAATATTGAACATTAGGTTTATAATAATTATGACGGCGAAAAAATTTTCATTTACGATTCTATGAATTAAACAAATTTACGTTCAGATCACAAAAAATATTTGAATGCATTATATACTTTATATGATTTTTAGAAAAAGAATATACAATTTCCTGACGTTCAGTTTCAAAGAAATAATGTGGATTGTGGTGTTTTTGCAATTGCATTTGCTATAACACTAGCTTTTAACCTAAAACCTGAGAACATGACTTATGATATTCCTTCTATGAGACCTCATGTATTACAAATATTTATTGAAAGAAGCATAATGCACTTTCCTGTACAGAAATCAAAATTAGGTATCTTAAACTTTGAATTATATGTAGGGCTTTCAAAAAGCAACGTTTTTCTTCTCTCAACTTTTATCGGAAAAAGTCGTAAGGATAAATTGTTCGACTTTTCGAGTACTACAAATAGCCGTATATAAAATTTTTGAATCTTGAAAAAAATTGCATAAAGTTTCTTGAAAATTCTCTAACTTTTTTGAATTTTTATCCAAAATAGTTGGCTAACGAACTTCACCTTCAGTTTCCGACACTAAAAGAGTGTACTAAAGGCCAATATAATAGATTAATTCTATCAAAAGTTATCGTGCTCGCAGGCAGACATACATACCTACAAGATTACATACATACACATATTATATGCAGAAAGACATATTCGTAAAAACCAGTTTTTCTTGGATTAGAGGGTCTCAAAACGAGAACATTTGACAGAAATGGTGGGGGAGGGGGGAGTCAAATTTTACCCAAATCTAATGCCTTCTTTGATAAGAATGTAATAAGGAAAAGATACTTGCTTCAAGACTAGAAAAGTATATTCAACAATCTGAACAAAAAAGATTTGAACAATCTCAAAAAGTAAAAAAAATATAATGATAAGAATGTTAAAAAAATTAATGAGAAGAAAAAAGAATATTATAAAGAAAAAACAAAAAAATTAAATAAGAATAAGTGCTTAATCAAAAAGAATAGTAAATTGGTCATTAGTGATGAAACATTTCATTCTCACATCGATGGGTGCAAATAAGAATATACCATCATTTGGATCATACAAAGAATAGAAGTAGAACACAAAACCCTGACAGACAAGAATTGACTCACGAGTGAAATAGTCAGATAGACATAGCAACAGATTTCTGCATTAAAAAGACGTAAGTCTAAGTTTTAAAAGTAAATAAACGTACTTGCATTGAAACATTATAAAAGAAGCTTCTATTTTAAAATGAATATGAACTTCTTATCTCCGATACAGGTGAAATATTCTAGCTCTAAGGTTTAGGGCGTTATAAATTGATTACAGTCAGGTTTAAGTGTTTAAAAAGACATTTCCACTTAAACTTTTACTGCCTTCATTATAAATAAATTATTTTGCAAGTTTTTATTCGTTAAAAAATTAAAATATGTACAAATCTTACTGGAATCCGAATTTCAAAATTGGCACATGGAAACTTATAATTTGGAATATATTTCTAATTTGCTAAATTTTTAATCTTTACAAGGAGAGGTTAAGAATTTTTTTACTTAAGCTGAAGCATTCCTTTGCTTAAGAAAAATATTATAGTTTAAATTATTTGCAGTACCAATAAGAAAGTAAGTGCACAATATTTTCGTAAACGTATCTTTATTGTTTGGATGAAGAATTTCGTCATTTTAATTCAAACATTGTATATTAGTAATAATATAATTATATAAAGAAAGAATATAAATAACAGGTGAATAAAAATAAG
The DNA here is from genome assembly GCA_011634705.1 of Andricus grossulariae. Lineage (NCBI taxonomy): Eukaryota > Metazoa > Arthropoda > Insecta > Hymenoptera > Cynipidae > Andricus > Andricus grossulariae. The sequence goes on from JAABKJ010013243.1 coordinate 9,313, forward strand.
CAGAAGAATAATTATGAATAAAACTATTGACAGGCATTTTAATATACCGATCATATATTTCTTTTTCAGTCTTCTAAAATTATTAAAGTAGAAAAAACTTTTTTTTTCAATTTGTAAAATTTATTTTTTACTTAGAATTTCTTGCAGGATTTGCTTAAATATAGACTTTATCTAACAATGCTTGGAAGTGATTCATAAAAGTTATATCTTTTTCCTGAAAAACATTGGCTCTCAGGGATATCCTGTAAGTAACTTTTTTTCTGAACTGTTATACCCAATAAATTTTGAAAAGCCTATTCTAAACGGTGAAATTTCACGCATGTTGCCTTGGGTTGATTGGTGATTATTTTGGAGAAGCTGTCCTTTAAAATGTATTTAAACTTTACTTCATCAGGCGTTTGTCCGCCCATGCTAACTTCTTTGATGTTTTGCCTAAATACGCCCTTATTTTCACTACCACACTTCCAATTTTTAATTTTTACTAGTATTCCTCAATTAAAAATGTCCTCTTGCTTCATTTCGTGAACTACGTGCCATTTCGGCCCGGATTTAGATATTCTAATTAGCGAAAACCACTTATCTGGTGTACCGACAGATTCTTTCCGGTTAAGTCTGATTCTTTTCGATTAAGTCTGCTTAATCTGTTAAGTCTATTTATATTCTTTCTTCATATAATAATATTATTAATAATATACAATGTTTAAGGCGTAAGGATGTGGCGACCCCATCGCTCGAGAGCTCCGGCTCTTGCTATAGGCCTCTCTTGGGTGGAGGCCATGGTTCAGTTGGGAGTGTCAATAGGACCGAACCGAGGCGACGACCAGACAATGGCCCTGGACAAACGCGAGAACATCGATTTAAGTGGTGGGACCAACTCAAGAGGGACATCCTTACCTCTTGGTAAAGAAGCTCGCCGGCACGAAGAGGATTCATGCAGAGGTTACATGAACGTTGGGTCAATAAGCACCCGGAATATGCTCATAAAACGCCTCAGTATTTAAGAGATCAGGTATCCTTTTTGCGCAAAAACGGATATGAAG
>JAABKJ010013244.1:0-10352 GCA_011634705.1 Andricus grossulariae
GTGGTTAAAGCACCCGACCGGCAATCGGAAGACGTGAGGTTCGATTCCCACCGGAGCGAAGGAGAAAGATATTTTTTCAGAAATTGAAAATGTTTAATTAATAAAAGTCTGATATCTGAAATTTCATTATTTCATCACAAATTTCAATAATAATTGATGAAATCTACTCATATTTACGAAGCTCTAGAATTTTCTCACTTTCCAAGTAACCCTTTTGGCTCCACGGTTAAATTTTTTTATGAAAATGAATTAAATTGTCTGTATACAGAAATATAATTTTAAAATAATCGCACATAAGAATTGATATTTTGTTTCTTCTAAGATTGAGTATAACACTTTGGAAATGTCAAATTACATTTTCGCCTGTTTCAAAAATCGATCGTTACATCTCTCAAAAAAGTCGACAAAAAGATGAAAATATTACATTTTCCTCTACTTGAAAATATCTCTTGGAATTCTTTTTTTTTAATACTCTAAACAGTCTAAACTTTTAAAATTCTTCAAAAACCTTTGAAATTACTACAATAAATTGAAGATATGTTAAAAAAAGTCGCCTTGTTTTAATTATTTCTCTAGCTGTCTCTCTCTTTTTTTTCTCCCTGTTGATTTTTTTTTCAATTTTTGTAAAATAAAAGTGAATTTTCAGTTTTCAAAGTGTCTTTTCCACAATAATTGAAATAATGTTGTTGAATATATTTTGCAATATTTACATTGTGTTTTAAACAATAGTTATAATTTTTAAATAGTGTTTTCCCAAGTGTGCGAAGGACGAAAAAAAAGTAAACTTTGTATTTTTTCCAAAGGAAACAAATATAGGGAGCTAAACTTTTTCTAAAAAATAAAAGAGGAGTATATTATTTTAAATTTGTGAAATTGATTGTTTCTTGTGAGGAAAATAGATTTTATTGAAATATACGGAAGTTGGGGTAATGGGATAGATGTGATGGGAGGACTCGTGAAAGAGATCAAAGAATTTTATTTAATTATTGAAAAATTAAGATCAACAATTTTGCAAAAGACTTTTTCATCAAGCAAAATAAAGAAATATTAGATATAAATACTGAAAATTTTTTAAAATCTCTGTTAAGTTTGACTATTAAGGAATGCTATTCACAGATATATTCTTTGAATGTTAAGATAAAACAAATTATTGAGAAATTGAATCAACAAGTTCCCTCTTTTATTATCAAGGAATATTTTAAGAGGGAAACAGAACTGAATAAAAATGCCTTTAAGGATAATATAAAACATGATTGCATTTAAACATTCACTCAGTTCTTTTCCAACGCAGAGTTTTGACATTTTGAGATTAGGTGATGGTTTTAGCAAACAAATTTGGGAAAAAAACTAAATTCAATTCCTGGAAATCGTTAAAGACATTGAATCCAATATGAAAAAAATACCTGAGAATAAAATTGATTACTTTAGATCACAGTTTCTGGGTTTATATAATGATTTTTTAAATAATGATAATCCAAAAACTTGGTTAGAGAAGGAATTGAATGAGAGTTTAATTGAAGCAAAAAGTTTCTTGAAAAATCATCCGAAATTAATGATCACAAAATCAGGTAAAGGAAGTATTACAGTAGCCATTCATAGGGATGTTTATATTTAAAAAATGTTCCATATCTTTAATGATAAAGGTAGTTTTCAATTCATATATGATCATCCCACCAGAATGCTTCAAGAAGGGTCTTTCAAAATTTTAGACAGAATGACAGCTCATAAATACTTTGGGTAATAATATTGAAAGATGTGATATGGATACAACAAATTTTAATGGTTGCTAAATTTCTCCTTAGCCTATGGCCTTGTCAAAGCTCACAAAGCTGGCTACCCTAGAGGGTAGTCAGCTTTGTGAGTCCTAGAGCTATGACCAGTTATTTCAACAATAGGTTCTCCAACTAAACAATCGAAAGAATTATTGAGTCGAATGATTAAAAAATCAATAGAAATCTCAAAAACATCGATTAAAAATAGTCATGCTTTCTTGACACTAATTGGCAATGTAATAATACCTTTGGATCATATATTTGTCTCTCTTGATGTAATAGCTATGTTTCCAAATATCCCTTACGAAAGAGTTGAAAATGTCATACAAAAACGTTGGGATTTGATTAAAATTAATACCAAGATTTTGAAAGAACAATTTCTTGATGCTATAAAATATGTGTTTCATTCAGTGTATTTCAAATTTAATAATAAGTTTTATAAACAAATGTTTGGAACTTCCATAGGATCAGTTTTGTCTCCTATTTTAGCAAGATATGTTGATGATTCAGTACTTAGTGCACATACAAATAATGGTAACACTATTCTTAATCCTTCTATTAGTATACAGCCAAGATGACAATTTACTGTTGAAATTGAAACTGAAGGAAAATTAAATTTTCTTGATATAACTTTAATTAAAACCGATGAATGACATATTATCACTGATTGGCACAGGAAAACTATTTGTTCAGGAAGAACACTTAGTTTACTCTCAAATCACTATTCAAAATAAGATAGGAATTACTGACAATTTGATTGATAGAGCCCTTAAATGATCACATACAGTTTTCCATGAAAAAATATTGAACTATGCAAACAAATTCTTTTTCTAAACCATTATCTTTTTGAGTTAATTGAAAAACATGCGCATAACAGAATAAATTAAATTGAAAACAAAAACAATGATCAATATAAAATATACAGAGAAGATTAAAATACATTCAATACTGTTGTTCTTCCATATTTTGACGAAATCTCGAAGATTTTGACATCAATTTTGGGAAAATTAGGTTTACATACTATTTATAGAGTTCCTTTTAAAAACAATATGATTGTAAAATTGGGAAAAGATATGAAACGCTAGAAAAAATGGGTAATTTACAAAGTTAATTGTAAAGATTGCAATGTAGTTTATATATACTAGGAAAAATGAAAATGAACATAATGTTCACAGAAATCTTAGATATCACTCAGTCCTTTCAAAGCATAAAAAGACGCATGGTTATGACTTCGACTGGAATGATATTAAAATTCTTTATCATGAAAAAAATCAGAAAAAGAGAGAATTCATGGAGATTTTATTTATAAAAAAAGGTAACCATATTAATTTAAGAAGGGACCTCTCAAGATATAACAACAAGATATACAAAATTCTGCAGTTTATTCACTTTTCTTGCTAAGTCGATTAAGAGATCTTGAGGATCAAACATCAACTCAAATTCTAGATCGATCTTCAAAAAATAAAAATTAATTAAAATTCTCAGTAAAAATAGTCACAATGTGTTACAGGGTGTCCAAAGTCTATGAATTTGAATGATAATTCAAAGAAATGTCCATTTTATCTTTTGATACTTAAAACTTAGTGCATATTTAGGTCAAATTGATGTGGGTCCTGTATTAAATTCAATTTGAACAGTTTCAAATTCCTGAAGTTCATAGTAAAAATATTCCATTTTAAACAAGACAGCTGCATTTTTAACCGAATAGTTAAATTTTGAACCGAAAAGATAAAATTTCTACCAAAAAAGACGATTTAAAAAAAAAATACATGAATTCTCAACCAAAAAGTTGAATTTTGAATTAAGAAAGATCAGTTTTCAAGCAGAAATGGAATAGTTAAATTTTCAGTTAAAAAACTAATTTTCCAGAAAAACAACAACAAATTTTCAATTGAAATGATGAATCTTTAACTGAAATAGATGAATTCTGAACCAAAAGGATGCATTTTTAACAAAAGAATAACTTTTAATCGAGTAGTTTTTATTTTAAGAAGATTGATTTTGAAACATAAAGAATAATTTGCTACCCAAAAATACGTTTTTTCTAGAAAATAGATGCATTTTCAAATAAAAAAGACAAACTTTTAACCAAATAGTTTAATTTTCAGTTGAAAAAATCAATTTACAACAAACAAAATTTCCTACAAAAAAAAACAACACATTTTTCAGCCAAAGTGATAGAATAGATAAAATTTAAGTGAAATAGATGAATTTTTAACAAAAGAGTTTATCTTTCAATCAAGTAGTTGTATTTTCAACCAAAAAGATAAATTTCCAGAGAATAAAATTAATTATTGTACAGAAAGATTAATATTCTACCAAAAAAGAAGATTTTTCAATAAAATACATGAATATTTAACGAAATATTTGATTTTTTAACAAAAAATATCAGTATTCAACATAAAAATTCAATTTTTTAATTTCAATTTTCGGTTAAAAAAATAATTTACAACCAAGCTTATAAATTTTCAACTTAATTGATGAATCATTGACTAGAATAGTTGAATCTTACACTAAAAATGGTAATTTTTCAACATAAAATTTGATGGTTAAATTTCCTTATTTTTTATTATGTTCAACAAAAGAGATGAATTTTTATCTACAATGTTGAATTTAACAAAACAAAAAAAATACTTTTCGACATAAGTTGAATTTTTAATTTAAAAAGATTTTGCAGTTATCAAGGAAGAAAAACAATTGCAAACAAGTTGTTCAATTTGTGAGAAAAGAGATGAATATTTGAATTTTCAACTAAAATCTATCAATTATTATCAAACATAATAGTTCAATTTTCACTTTGAAAATTAAATAAATTAAATTAAAATTATCGCGCTTTAAAGTATGTAGATACTTTTATTTTAACTTATTCGAAGTTTAACAATAAGGTGGTTCAAAAAAGGCTTCTATTCATAGCAACCTTTTTATTCATAGCAACAATTAAATGAAAAATTTTTACCCAAAAATTCCACTTAGAAGTTGTAAAGTAATAAACTTTTTTTAACCATTCACGTAGATTCTGATGTATGTTAAGTGAGTTTTCTGCAAGTTTGAGATAAAAAAACCTTTCTCATGCTGTTAGTACGTCGACTTTAAAGTAACATAGTCTGATATCAACATTACGTTTAAAAAAATCATGTTGACCGTAAATTTCTAGCTATTTATCAAAAGACCGTAATTTTTAATTTTCGAGACATGAGAAACTTTATTTAAAAATTTATATCAATATTTTGATTATATCTTTAAAGTACCCAGGCGGAAATATTATGTATAGTTTATATGTAGTGTGAAGTATTATATAATATGCACTCGCTTCATACATTTTTTATATAAAGCAAATTAATATTATATATGTATAATACTCCACACTATATATAAACTATATATAATATTTCCGCCTGGGGAGGCAATGGATGATAGTGCAAATAATCTTACATTCAATTGTTGCTACGAATAAAAAAATTGCTTAAAATAAGACCATTATTCCACTTTTACTCTGTTTTAAGCAACATTTTCAAGGCTTATGAATTCTCCTTTTATTATGAAAAATTCAAAAACCGTTTTGACTGAGAAAAAACCTATTGTACAAAGATAATAGACAATCAGGCATACCATTCATATACATGGAATATGTAATAATAATTTCCATCTGGACATTTGGGCACCTTCAGTACACTTTTGAAGGTTAACTTTTTGACTTGATTGCAAATTTTAGGAAAAAAATATGAATAAGTGAATATATGTTTTTCATACCTTCTAGTTTGGCCACAGTGTCTGAATTTAGATGTATTTCAAGTATTTAAGCCACATAGTTCCCTTTAAAGTATTCACTTAATTACCAATATTGAACAAAAACTCACCCATTTTGAAGAAACTACGCAGATTTCACAAATTATAATATTTATAGTAACAAAAACGATTCAACCTGCAATTAATTGCAGTTAAAATTCAATCCTTGCAGTCAGAATCCGCACTTATTCACAAACTTGATGGGGGTTTTTACAAAACCATGTCATTGGTTTTACAATGATTTTATGACACAATTATTAATAATATAACTATATAAGCTTAGAATATAAATTCTGAAAGGATTACCGTTTCTCAATTAAAACTCAAAAACCAGCAGAAAGTAGTTGTAGAATTATTAAATTATGTTTCCATAGCATATCATTGCTACTCATTGAATTAGTAAGTCGGCACTACTAAGCAGATTAGTAGAATACCCTCAATAATTTATTTAGTAACATAAATCTTACCATTTCATTTAGTAAAAAGTGATAGAATCACTAATTCAACAGTCAGATACAATGCTATCAATTGCATAAGTAAAATTTCTACTAATTCGGATTTTGCGAAAATTATTCATGATAAAATGGATTTCTTTTCAATATCAATTGAAAAATTATAGTTTTTGTTATTGGAAAATATTTCTAGTTCAATATCCACTATTTTTATAAAATGGGATTAGTTTTGGAAGGTTAGGGTTTATTTTAGGGGTGTCCACTGGGAAGCGGGGATAGGACGAGGAAGAAGGGAATAGTTTGAATTACTCACGCTTGAATATAATCGGACAAGTTAAACTTTGATCGATTCTGGGAAGTTTGCTTATCCATGATATAATCGCTTCTTGCAACTTTGCCATGATAACATCTCACATTTCACTCTAGGTCTCAATATGCAATTTAACTTCCAAGCGATTTTATCAAGTTGTTATTTTATGTGATTGTCAGTAATTTTCTCGGCTTTACTAATTTGTTGAATTGCTTTACTATTTTTTTTATTTTACTCTACTCTTTTTTTATATTACTTTGCTCTCATTATTATTTTTTCCTGGGTTTTACCCCATCATTTACGGACTGGGTTGCAGCCAAGTGTATGATGGGGGGACCTACAGTTTAAGGTGGGATCCGAACCACCAGAACCTCGGTGAAGGTACATAGCAAAATTTCCAAAGGCTCATTATTATTGTAATTATTATATGACCCTAAAAAGTTCAAGCTTTTCAGATTCTTATCTACTCTTTGAATAAATATTTACTTATATTCTCAAAACTTTAAGATTCAATTCTACCATCTGATATAAAATTGTAAAATGTGAAGAATTTTAATTATGATTTAAATGTTTCCTTACGAAAAAATATATATTAGGGGGCGCTCAAAGAAGTCCCTGCAATGAAATTTCTAGTTCATTCCGAAAAAAGTCCTATTCAGGAAAAAATGGTCAAAATGTTAATTTGTTCATAAAAATTGTTTATATAATTAACAGTTTTTGTGATTTTGGAACAATTGAGAGCAAGGAGTTTTTGCAAAACATTTCGAGTTGATTCCGCAAAAAAATGAAGCCTATTCATAAAGCAATGGTTTGAGTGTGCATTTGTTTACAAAAATTGTTTAAATAATTGGTAAAAAACAGCTATTCGTAACTAACTCTTATATCTTTCACAAAATTCATGGGTATAAACAGCTAATTATTGCGAATCACGAAAAAATGACTTTTGTTTAATAGTTTGTTCATAAGATTATAAACAATTTTTTTACTCTAACCTACTGGACGTTATTTTTAATTAGCCATTACATTAATTTATAACCTATTTTATTAAATTTAAGAATCTTAAAAGTAATGTTGTCATTACAAAGTGAGATAAAACAAAGTTTAAACTTTGTTGTTAAATAACAAATTTTTGTTTTTTTCAGAGGGAAATATTCGTAATCACTTGTTATACTTACACTTATACTTACACTTGTTATCTTCTTTTTTCAAATTTCTTATAAAAAAATATTATTCTAACAAATCAAATTTTTTATTTTTTATTTAAACATTAAAACACTAAATGAATATTTTTTTTTTTTCAATTTTCAATTTTATTCATTTTCGTTCAAACTTCTTTCTTCTCCTTCTTAATTTTTTCTTCTTTCAAATTTCATCTAATAAAATATTATACTAACAGATAAAAGAATTTGATTTTTTTTTTAAATTTAAATCTCTGATATTTAAACACTAAAACATTACCAAAATTAATTATCATAAAATTTTTTTGATTATTTTCTTCTCTTTTCTTCTTTTTCTTCTTCTTTCCAATTTCTTCTTATAAAATATTATTTTACCAAATCAAATTTTTTATTATTTACTCAAACATTAAAACACTAAATAAATAATATTTATTTAATTTTCAAATTTCATTTAATTTCGTTGAAAGGTAACACTTTTCAATTAAAAAGTCTAATATTATATTTTTGGTTCAAAATACATCTTTTTTAGCTAAAAATTCTACTATTGAAAGAAAAATGTAACAATTTTGTTAAAAATTCAATTTTTTAAAATTGAAAATTAATATATTTTTGGTTGAAGATTTAATTATTTTATTCAAAATTAATTTTTTTCGACTGAAAATTTAACTATTTCATTATTGGTGACCAATTGATCGTTTTTAGTTGAAAGTTCATCAATTTGGTTGAAAATTTATGTATTTTGTTTTGTTTTCTTTTTTGGTAAAAAATTAGTCTTCTTGATGAAAATTTGAACTTTTGACTAAAAATTAATTTGTAGAACTGCAAATCTAACTATTCCATTTTTTGTTAAAAATGTATCGTTTTTGGTTGAAAATTGTTCATTTTTAGTTTAAGATTCAACTATTTGGGTAAAAATAATCATTTTTGGAAAATTCATATTTTTGGCTGGAAAATTCTACTGTTTGTTTTAGCGAATACGCCTTTTTGGTTTGAAAATTTATCTTTTTAGGTAGTAATTTCATATTTTTTGGTTAAAAATGCAACTACTTGGTTGAAATTTAAACTTCTTTGTTGAAAGTTCTTTTTTTTTTTGTCGAAAATTTATCATTTTTGTTAAAAACTCAAATATTTTATGGAAATTTAATTATTTTGTTGAAAATTCAAGTCTTTGTTGAACATTCATATTTTTAAAAGGAAAATTCGTCCTTTTGGACTTAAAATTAATCCTTTTCGAAAAAAATTCAACTGTCTTCTTAATAATTCGTCCCTTAAATATGAATTATATTGAAATTAGTAGAGTCCTTAAAAAAACAGTTTATATTCGAAAAAATCTTGCAAATATTGAAATGTTCAGGAAATCTTTGGAATCTGTTAAAATACTTGAAAATGTGATAAAATCCCTTAAAATTTTTGGAAATCGTAAAAATCTATTAGAATAAAAGTAGAAATCATTTCAAGTCCCTTGAATAAAAATTAAATTAAACTTAGAATTATTCATTAAAGTTTTCTACAAAAAACCGTTCAAATACCTAGAAATCTTTGAAATCCCCTGAAATCCTTGAACATTAAAAAAAAATTTTTGAATCTTGTGAAATTCCTTGAAATACCTAAAATTTCCTTGAAACTTTCGGAATCGCTAGGGATCCCTTGAAATTAAGTTCTGTAAAAATCCCTTGAAATCTTTGGAAATCTTAAAAATCTATTACAATAAAAGAAGAAGTAATTTGCAATCCCCTGAATATAAATTACATTAAAATTATTCAATGTTTTCTAGAAAAACCGCTAAATCCCTAGAAATATTCGAAATATTTTGAAATCCTTGGGCAATAAAAAGATATCGTTTATATCGTGTGAAATTCCTTGAAATATATTAAAATCACCTAAAATCTTTGGCAATTACAAAAATCTATTAAAATAAAAGTATAAACCATTTGAAGTCCATTAAATAAAAATTAAAATCAGTGATTAAAGATTTCTAGAAGAAACGTTGAAATCCCTGGAAATCTTTGAAATCCCTTGAAATCCTTAAAAATCAAAAAAATTCTGTAATTTTTGTGAAATTCCTTGAAATATATTAGATTTACCTAGAAATTTCAAAATGGATAGGGATCCCTTGAAATTTAGTTCTCTAGAAATTTCTTGAAATCTTTGGAAATCCTAAAAAATTCTTTGAAATTCCTTTACTTTTTTAAAAATATCTTGAAACTCTTTGAAATATGTTAAAATACCTTAAAATCTTTGGAAATCGTAAATATCCATTTAAATGGAAGCAGAAATAATTTGAAATACCGTTTAAAACCGTTTGAACACCTAAAAATATTTGAAATCCCTTGAAATCCTTGGACAATAAAAAAATAATTCAAAACTTGTGAAATTCCTTGAAACCTTTGGAATGGCTGGGGATTCCTTGAAATTTACTTCTCTAGAAATCCTTTGAAATCCTTGGAAATCGTTCGAAATTTTTTGAAATCTGTTGGAATCTCTTGAAATCTTTGGAAATCCTAAAAAATTCTTTGAAATTCCTTTACATTTTTTAAAATATCTTGAAACTCTTTGAAATATTTTAAAATATCTTAAAATCTTTGGAAATCGTAAATATCTATTTAAATGAAAGTAGAAACAAGTTGAAATCCCGTTCAAAAACGTTTAAATACATAGAAGTCTTTGAAATCCCTTGAAATCCTTGGACATTAAAAAAATTATTCAAAACTTGTGAAATTCCTTGAAACCTTCGGAATGGCTAGGGATATTTTGAAATTTAGTTCTCTAGAAATCCCTTGAAATCCTTGGAAATCGTTCGAAATTTTTTGAAATCTGTTGGAATCTCTTGAAATCTTTGGAAATCCTAAAAAAT
>JAABKJ010013246.1:0-10352 GCA_011634705.1 Andricus grossulariae
TGGAGAGGAATTAAGGAAAATTAGATAAAATTATGGGAAGTAGGGAATGAGGGGAGAAGATGTAGAAGACATGAGGGTAAATGAGGATAAATGAGGGGAGATGAGGGGAGGATGAGTAGGGAAATGAGGGGAAATAGAAGAATAGGGGCAGTGTGGTAGAACGAAAATATGATATTCAGGGGAAATTAGGAAAAATGAAGAAAAATTAGAGGGAGTAGGAGGAGCGAGTGAAAATATATAGAGAGAAAGTAGGAAAAATTAGGAAATAAGGGAATATGAGGAGAGGACAAGTAGGGAAAATGTGAAAATATGGGAAGTGAAGGGGAATGAGAGGATTATACGTAGGGGAAATCAGGGAAAATATGGGGACTAAGGAAAGCAAGGAAAAATGTGGGGTGTTCAGGGGTGGTGAAGTCGAGGTGGGGGGAAATGAGGGTAGAGAAAGTTTGGGAATTAAGGGGAAATTAGAGAGGCACAGTAAAGAATGCGAAATGAAGTAGGAGAAATGAGGTGAAATAGGGAGAGGGAAAGGAAGAGAAGCGAGGGGAAATATGAGAAGGGAAAGTAGAAAAGTGAGGGGAATGGGCAAAGGTAAAATAGGGGGAATCACAGAAATTTAGAGAGGAATTAGGAGAAATTAGATAAAATTACGGGAATCAGGGAATGAGGGGAGAACATGTAGAAGACATGAGGGGAAATAAGGGGAGATGAGGGGAGGATGAGTAGGGAAATGAGGGGAAATAGGAGAATAGGGGCAGTGTGAGAAAACAAAAATATGATATTTAGGGGAAATTGGGGAAAATGTGGAAAAATTATAGGGAGTAGGAGGAGCGAGTAAAAATATATGGAGAGAAAGTAGAAGAAATGAGGAAATAACGGGATATGAGGAGAGGAAAAGTAGGGGAAATGAGAAAATATGGGAAGTTGAGTGGAATGAGGGGATTATACGTAGGGATAATTAAGGAAAATATGGGGAGTAAGGAAAGCAAGGGAAAAAGAGGGAAGGTCAGGAGTAGTTAAGTAGACAAGGTGAGGGGAAATGAGGGTAGAGGAAGTCTGAAAATTAAGGGGAAATTAGAGAGGCTCAGCAAAGGATGCGAAATGAAGTAGGAGAAATGGAAGGGGAAATGGGGAGAGGGAACTAATAGCAGCGAGGGGAAATGTGGAGAAAGAAGTAATAGAAGCGAGGGGAAATGTGGGAAGGGAAAGTAGAAAAGTGAGGGGAATGAGTTGAGGAAAAATAGGGGAAATCAGGAAAATTTCGTGAGGAAATAGGGACAATTAGATAAAATTATGGGAAGTAGGGAATCAGGGGAGAACATGTAGAATACATGAGGGGGAATAATAGGAGATGAGGGGAGGATGGGTAGAAAAATGAGAGGAAATAGAAGAATAAAGGGCAGTGTGGAAGAACAAAAATATGATATTCAGGGGAAATTAGGGTAAATGAGGGAAAATTATAGGGAGTAGTAGGAGCAAGTGGAAATAAGGGGAGAGAATGTAGGAGAAATTAGAAAATAAGGGGATATGAGAAGAGGAAAAATAGGGGAAATGAGAATATATGGGAAGTGAAGGGGAATAAGGGGATTATACGCAGGGGAAATTAGGAGAAATATGGGAAGTAAGGAAAGCAAGGGAAAATGAGGGGTGGTCAGGGGTAGTGAAGTAGACGAGGGGGGGGGGGAATGAGGATAGAGAAAGTCGGGGAAGTAAGGGGAAATTATAGAGGCTCAGTAGAGGATGCGAGATGAAGTGGGAGAAATGAGGGGAAGTAAGAGAAGCGAGGGGAAATGTGGGCAGGGAAAGTAGGAAAGTGAGGGGAATGGGCAAAGGAAAAATAGGGAAAATGAGGGAAATATGGAGCGGAAGTAGGGAAAATTAGATAAAATTATGAATATCAGGGAATGAGGGGAGAAGATGTAGAAGACATGAGGGGAAATGAGGGGAGATGAGGGGAGAATGAGTAGGGAAATGAGGGGAAATAGGAGAATAGGGGCAGTGTGGGGGATTGAAGATATGATATTCAGGGGAAATTGGGGAAAATGAGGAAAGGGAAGCGAGGAGAAATTACGAGAGGGGAAGTAGGAAAAATTAGGGGAAGTGCGGGGTGGTTGAGCAGGTCAGGTAGGGGAAAAGAGGGATTGAGAAGGGGAGTAGGGGAAGTTGAGTGTTAGTTGGGGAAGCGTTGAGAGGGGAAGTGGAGGGGAAAGAAGTTGCGGAAGGGGGGGGGGGAGCGAAGTGAGAAGTGAGCAGAGGGGAAGTAGGGGAATTGAGGGTTCAATTTTGAGGGCTTGAATCTTAAAATTAGAATTACCGGGAAAAATGTTAATGCTCTAAAATAACTAACAAAATGAAGAAATTTATTATAATATATAATAAAACAAATTATTAATGATTTTTCGATTGTTTGAATTTGATTTAATTAAATTGTATCTGCGAGTCTAGAGTTTGCCTTCAAGTTGGAGGCGAGAGCGTGGGATATCTACGTTTCTCCACTTTGTGAATAATTTGCCTTGAGGGTGTAATCTATTGAATCAATTATTTGAGAAGAGGAAATTAGGATTTGTTTGATAACTGTAGTACTGGTTGTGACAGGGTTAAATACACGCATTTGAAATGCATTTTCAACAAAATAGTTGAAATTTAACCAAATAGTTCAATTTTTAACTAAAAAACTAATTTTTATGCAAGAAGATTAATTTTCTACCAAAATAATCAAATTTTTAACAAAGTACATGAATTTTCAACTAAAAAGGATGATTTTGCAACTAAAAATTGATAACTCAAATTTGTAGATGAAAATGTTAATTCTGAAGTAGAAAAGAATAAATTTTCAGCAAAATAGTATAATCTTCAAACCAAAACAAAATAAAAACCAAAATTGTAATATTTAAATTTGTAGACAAAAATTTGATTTTCAACAAAATAGTTCAATTTTGAGATTATCAGAAAATTTTAAAGATTTCACAAGGATAAAAAAAATTTCAAATGATTGAAAAAGATTTCAGAAGATTTCACAAAGATTGCCAAGATTTTTCAAAGATTTTACAAGATTTCGCAGATTTTAAAAGTTTCAAAGATTTCAAATAATTAGAAAGGATTTCAGAAGATTCCATAAAATTCGAAAGATTTTACAAAGATTTCAACAAATTTCACAAAGATTTTAAAAATTTCACAAATTTCCAGAAATTAAAAAGATTTACAAAGATTTTGAAGATTTCAAACAAATTTCACAAAGATTTCAAAGGATTTCACAAGTTTTGGAAGAATTTCAAAAGAGTTCAAAAAGATTTTAAATGTTTCACAAAGATTATAGAGATTTCAAAAAGATTTCTAAGATTGCATGAAGATTTGAAATATTTCAAAAGAATTCACCAGGATACCAAGTATTTCACAAAGATTAGAAACATTTTAAAAGAATTCAAAAAGATTTAAAAAATATTTCACAAATTTCACAAAGATTCGAATGATTTCACAAAGATTTCAAAGATTTTACAAAGATTACAAAAGATTTCAATCAATCAATCTTTAACAAAAAAAAATTAATTCTCAAGAAAAGAGTTGAACTATTAATCAACTAGTTGAATTTTCAACCAAAAATAGAACGCATTATTAACAAAACAGTTCAATTTTTAAATAATGAGATGAAATTTCAACCAAAATGATGAATCTTCAACAACAAAATAAGTTTTAACAAAGTAGTTCAACTGTAAACCAAATAGTTGAATCTTCAACAGAAAAGATACATTTCAACCCAAACGGGGAATAATTTAATTTACAAACAAAAAAATTAATTTTCAAGCAAAAAAATAAAGAATTTTTAACAAAATAGTTACATTTTCAACCAAAAAAAAAATAAAATTTGAACGAAAAATGTAATAGCTGATATTTCTACCAAAAAAATATTAAATTTTAAATCGAAAATAGTTCAATGGAACAAAAAAGACCAATTTCAACCAAATTGTTGCATTTTATACAAAAAAGTTAAATTTTCGACAAAAACATTATTTAACAAAATAGTTAATTTTTCTACCAAATACTTGAATTTTCAACAAAAAATTTGAATTTTTAACCAAAAGGGTTTTTTAAAATCAAAATTATAGAAGTTGCATCAAATTTTTAATATTTTCAACAAATAGTAAAATTTTTAGCGAAAAAGATGAATTCACAACCAAAAATATAATTGTAGACTATTCAACCTAAATAAACATTGAAGTTCATTTTTATTACTTGAAATGGAACGATTTTAGATTTTTTTCAAAAAAGGACATTTTATTTAAAAACAATATTAATTTAATATTTTCAAAGTCAAAGGCTCTGCAAATTCTAGAATTTAAAATTGTTATTGAATAACAAAAATATAATTATTTTTTAATATTATTATTAATTTTGGAAATTTTTGGAAATTTTGGAAATTTTTGTTTGGAAATTGATTTGATAATTTTTCTAAGATCAAAAAATAACTTCACCATAATTAACACCGTCAGAAATGAACAAATTTTCAATTATAAAGCTTTCAAATTGAATTATTCTAAAAAAAACGTTCACAATACAAAGTATTTTTAAGTGTGAAACATTAAAAATAAAATAATTTTTAACACAGAACATTGAATATTAACCAAATCCAGACATCATTTAAAACTGAAACAAATTTTAGTCACCAAGAATTATAATGTTAAAACTCTTTTATACTCAAAATCTTTGAAATTTCAATTATTTTAAATAAATTTCAATCGTTTAGAAATTTTCAATTTGTTAAGTATACTTATAAAAGGGAAGAATTCAGGACTCTAAAATTGTAGCTATTGAAAATAAAGCAATTGTTTAATTTCTTTTTAATTTCTAATCGTTGTATTTTTAAAATCTTATTTAGAATAATTATTTATTCTGGAAATTTTCAAATCAAATGTTTTTCAATTTTAAATTATTCATGTTTTCAAACCTTTAACAAAAAATCGGACAATTTTAAGATATTACATTGAAAATTGAAAATTAAAAAAAGAATACAAAACAAGATTGTTATATATGATTCCATTTTTTGAAATTTTGAATGAAAAATAATTTAATTTTCAATTTCTGGTTCTAAAATCTTCTTATTTTAAGGTCTGAATGTGCGAAATTATTTTCTTGATTTTTTATTGTTTTGAATATATTTTGGATTTCAAAATTTCATTTAATCAAAATTTACGAATTTTAAATATTTTGAATCTTCAAAGTTTAATTATTCTAAAAACTTTGAAAATTATTCAATCGAATTAATTAATTGAATAATTGATTAATTCATTTGAAGATTATTATTATCGTTAATTTATATTTATATTTATAATATTCCTTGATTATGCTATGAAGAGCAGAAATTTTTAATTTTAGTTGTAGATACAGTTTGTCAAAATATTTCAACATTTCGTTGAATTTTAATCTAGATTTCAGTTTTCCAATAATTTTCAATGAAGCAACGGCCACTCATCCAAGAAAAGTGCCTCATCTTTCCCTATTCATGAAGAAGAATCGATTCTTCATTTAAGATACTGTTAGAGTTTTAGAGAAAGTTTTGAAGAAGTATGTAAGAATTATTTCTATTTTTATAAATTTGCATTGAAGATTGAGAAATAATAACTATTATTTATGAAATATTTTTTATAACTATTTGAATTATTGTCAGTATTGGATAACAGATTTGTAATTTTTAGTTGTTTTTGAAGATCCGATTTATTCTATAAAATTAGTAAATTCATATAACAATAACATCCTCTTTGTGAAATCTTTGTGAAATCATTGAAATCTTTGTAAAATCTTTAAAGTGCTGGTAAAATTTTTTGAAATATTTTGCAATCCTTTGGAACTTTTTTAAATCTTTGTAAAATCCTTAAAAATTTTGTGAAATCATTTAAATCTTTATCAAATATTTATAGTATTTGTGAAATTTTCTGCAATCATTTAAAATCTTCTCAAATATTTTGAAATCTTTGTGAAATTATTGCAATCTTTGAAATATTCTTAAAATCTTTGTACACTCTTTTGAAATATTTGAAATCTTTTGAAATCCTCTGAAATTTTTGTGCAATTTTTTGCAATCTTTAAAATCTTTGTAAATCTTTGAATTTTCTGGAAATTTTGGAAATTTTTAAAATCTTTGTGAAGTTTTTTGAAATTTTTGTGAAATCTTTCGAATGTTATGGAATCTTCTGAAATGTTTTCTAATTATTTGAAATCTTTGAAACTTTTGAAATCTTCGAAGTCTTGTAAAAACTTTGAAAAAACTTGGAAATCTTTGTGAAATCTTTAAAATTTTTAGGAAATCTTTATAACTCTCTAGAAATCTTTAAAATCTTTGTGAAATATTTAAACTATTGGTGAAACCTTCTGCAATCATTTGAAATCTTCTCAAATCTTTTGAAATCTTTGTGAAATTATTGCAATCTTTGGAATATTCCTAAAATCTTTGTAAACTCTTTTGAAATATTTGAAATCTTTTGAAATTTTTGTGAAATTTTTAAAAGTTCTTATGAAATCTTTAAATTCTTTGTAAATCACTTAGATTTTTTGAAATATTTGAAATCTGCGTGAAACCTTCTAAAATCATTAGAAATGTTTGTGTGATCTTTTGAAATCTTTCGCAATCTTTCAAATTTTTGTGAAATCTTTGAAATCTTTGGAATCTTTATAAAATCTTAAAAATCTTTGTGAATCCTTCTAAAATCTTTTGAAATTTGTTTAAATTTTTTGAAATCCTTTTAAATATTCTCAAATCTTTTGAAATCTTTGTGAAATCTCTGAAATTCTTTTTAAATCTTTTGAAATGTTTGGAATAATTTGAAATCCTTTGAACTCTTTGTGGATTTTTTAAAAGGCTTTGTGAAATCTTTCAAATCTTTGTTAGAGTCTTTTAAAATCTTTCAAATCATTTTAAAACATTGACATTTTTTGAAATATTTGCAATTTTTGTGAAATCTTTTGAAAAATCTTGCAATAATTTCAAATTTTTGAAATGTTTTTGAAATCTCTTTGGAATCTTTGAAATCTGTGTGAAACTTTCTTAAATCATTAGAAATGTTTGTGGGATCTTTTGAAATCCTTTCAAATCTTAGTGAAATCTTAAAAATTTTTGTGAAATAATTGAAATGTTCGTAAAATCTTTAAACTGTTTGTGAAATATTCTGAATAATTTTACAATCCTTCAAAACTTTTTCAAATCTTTGTAAAATTCCTAAAAATTTTGTGAAATCATTCAAATCTTTATGAAATATTTAAACTATTTGCGAAATCATTTGTAATCTTCTCAAATCTTTTGAAATCTGTGTGAAATTATTGCAATCTATGGAATATTCTTAAAATCTTTGTAAACTCTGTTGAAATATTTGAAATCTTTTGAAATCCTCTGAAATTGTTGTGGAATTTTTTGAAGCCTTCATGAAATCTTTAAATTTTTTGTAAGTCATTTAAATTTTTTGAAATATTTGAAATGTTTGTGAAATCTTCTGAAAAATTTTGCAATAATTCAAAATTTTTCAAATCTTTTTGAAACCTTTGAAATCTGTGTGAAACCTTCTAAAATCATTAAAAATGTTTGTGGGATCTTTTGAAATCCTATGAAATCTTAGTGAAATCTTTGAAATCTTTGTGAAATCATTTCAATCGTTGTAAAATCTTTGAAATGTAGTGAAATCTTCTGAAATATTTACCAATTGTTTAAAATCTTTGAAATTTTTTGAAACCTTTGTGAAATCTGTCGAATCTAATGAAATCTTCTGAATTCTTTTCTAATTATTTGAAATCTTTGAAACTTTTGAAATCTTTAACATTAAAAAATGTTTTTGTGAAATCTTTGTCAAATCTTTGAAAAATTATTGAAATCATTGGAATCTTTGTAAAATCACTGAAGTCCTTGTGAAGTCTTTAAGAAAATATTTAAATCTTTGTGAAATCTTCTGTTTTATTTTACAATCATTTAAAATCATTGAAATATTTGTCAAATCATCGAAATCTTTGTGAAATCCTTAAAATCTCTGCGAAGTCTTTGGAATCATGTATAATCTTTGTAAAATTTTTAAAATCTTTGTGAAATAATTCGAATCTTTGTGAAATCTGTGAAATATTTTCGAAATCTTTTTGAATTCTTTTGAAATGTTTATAATCTTTGTGAAATATTTGAAATCCTGGTGAATTCTTTTGAAATAATTCAAATCTTTGTGCAAGCTTAAAAAACTTTAACATATTTGTGAAATATTTTAAATTTTTTTCAAATCTTTTGAAATCCTTTGAAAACTTGTGAAATCCTTTGAAATCTTTGTGTAATTTGTTTGAAATTTTTAAAAATTTTGAAATTTCTGGAAATTTTTCAAATTTTAAAAATCTTTGTGAAATTTTTTGAAATCTTTGTGAAATCTTTCGAATGTTATGGAATCTTTTGAAATCTTTTCTAATTATTTGTAATCTTTGAAACTTTTGAAATCCTCGAAATCTTGTGAAAACTTTGAAAAAACTAGGAAATCTTTGTGAAATCTTCTGAAACCTTTGGAATAATTTGAAAATTTCTTTAAATCTTTGTGGAATCTTTAAGATTTCTAGAAAATCTTTATGAACTCTCTTTAAATCTTTAAAATCTTTGTGAAATATTTAAAATATGTTTGGAATATATTGAAAACCTTTGAAATTTTTCTGACAATTTCAAAAATCTTTGTGATATCTTTTGAAATATTGATTAAATCTTTGAAATCTTTGTATAATTTTTGAAATATTTTTAAAATCATTCAAATCTTTGTAAAATCATCTGAATCTTTCAGAAATCTTTGAAATCTTTTTGAAATCCTTTGCAATTTTTTAAATGATTGTGAAATTTTTTGAAATCATTGAATTGTTTTTGAAATCTTTTGAACACTTTTATAAATATTTGAAATGTTTGAAATCTTGTGAAAACTTTGGAAAATCTTGAAAATCCTTGTGAAATCTTCTGAAATCCTTCGCAATCATTTGAAAATTTATGTAAATCTTTGTGAAATCCTTAAAAGTTTTAGGAAATCTTCATGAACTCTTTTGAAATCTTTAAAATCTTTGTGAAATATGAAAAAAAAATTTGAAATATTTTGAAAACCTTTGATATCTTTGTGAACATTAAAAAAATCTTCGTGAAATCTCTTGAAATATATTTTAGATCTTTGGAATCTTTGTGAAGTCTTCGAAATATTGTTACAATCATTGAAATCTTTGTAAAATCATTCAAGTCCTTGTGAAATCTATGTTAAATCATTTAACTCTTTGTGAAATCTTCTGTTTTATTTTACAATAATTTAAAATCATTGAAACCTTTGTAAAATCATTAAAATCTTTGTAAAATCTTAAAAATATTTGCGAAGCCTTTGAAATCTTTTGAAATGTTTTGTAATATTTGTAAAATCTTTAAAATCTTTCTGAAATCATTCGAATCTTTGTGAAAGCTGTGAAAATTTTTTGAAATATTTTCAGTTTTTTTTTTAAATATTTGAAATCTTTAAAATCTTTGTAAAATATTAAAAATCTTTTTGAAATATTTCGAAAACCTTCGGAATCTTTGTGAAAATTTAAATAATCTTTGTGAACTCTTTTGAAATATATATTAAATTATTGAAATCGTTGTGAAATCTTTGAAATATTGTTGAAATCATTGAAATCTTTGTGAAATCATTCAAGTCCTTGTAAAATCTTTGTGAAATGATTTTAATCTTTGTGAAATGTTCTGTTTTACTTTACAAGCATTTAAAATCATTGAAATCTTTGTGAAATCCTTCAAAGCTCTGCGAAGTCTTTGAAATCTTTTATAATTTCTGTCAAATCTTTGAAATCTTTGTAAAATCATTCGAATCTTTGTGAATTCTGAGAAATCTTTTTGAAATCTTTGTGAATTCTCTTGAAATATTTCCAATCTTTGTGAAAGTTTTAAATTCCTTGTGAATTATATTGAAATATTTCAAATCTTTGTGAAAGCATTGAAATCTTTATAAAAATGGTTGAAATCTTCAAAACAGTAACAAAAATTTTGATATCTTTTGAAATCCTTCAACAACTTGTGAAATCTTTGTGAAATTTGTTTGAAATCTTTAAAATCTTTGAAATTTCTGGAAATTTTTGAAATATTCGCAAAATTTTTGTGAAATCTTTATAATGTTTTTTAAATCTATGTGAATTCTTTTAAAATAATTGAAATCTTTCAGTAGTATTTAAAATCTTTACGAATTCTTTTGAAAGATTTCGAATCTTTGTGAAATCATTGAAATCTTTATAAAATTTGTTGAAATCTTTGAAATATTTTTAAAAATTTTGAAATCTTTTGAAATCCTTCAGAAAGTTGTGAAATCTTTGTGAAATTTGTTTAAAAT
>JAABKJ010013247.1:0-10351 GCA_011634705.1 Andricus grossulariae
GTAGTTTTGCACACGATTGAAACCCGAAAAAGCTTTAAATTTAAATTTATCATCATGAATCATCGTGAAAGTATTAAGTCTATTATAAGAGGTACTCTTTGGAGTAGAAATAGAAATGTCGTAGTGGAGAGAGACCCTTGGTCTACGCAGGTAGAAATTTGCAGAAGGAAGAAATTTAAAGCGGTGAGAATTCGTACTAGTGTGGTTATTGAGGGTTAAACACAGTGTCGTTTGATAATAACTGCTCCGTAAAGCATAAAATACGTTTATTTAGATCGTACATAAATATTACTATCTGAAGAGAAAAAGGCAACGTCTTAGTCATATACATATGATAAATGTCTAGTATAATCCATGTGATGTCATTGCTATCTTTAGAATGAATGTTCCAGCTTTAATTTGGTATGTAATACTTTCCCGTTTTCTTCATGATTCATAAAAATTATTAAATAAAAAATTTGTATTATTCACCTTGTATCAGTCTTCCCTATATCATAAACATTTTGCTTCAAAGGTTTTGTAGGATTTAAATTTGTCACTCATGACGCCTCCTAACAGTCCAAGAGCTGGTGACGTTTTTCGTGAAGTGGGAGTATAAGTCCTAGTTTGTGGCGAATCTATCTGGGAAATGACCCTTCTTTCGAAACCCGTAAATGCCAGACGCCCTGTCAGGAGCGTTTGGGCACCTGAGCCAGGTGAAAAAAATTGGAAATTTGAAGTGACAGTATAAAAGCCAATTTTCTTCAGGGATCGATTATTGATGCCGCAAGTTTATTATTATTCAACCGCCAGACCGTTAGCTTTGGGATAACATACTGCCAGACTCGATAATTATCCATAAAAAAACTTGGATTTTGCAGTGATAGTATAAGGTCAGGCGTTTTTAATAACATAAAGAATAGTATTCACGGGTAGCATTCGTGAAGCGACAGACCGAAATTCCGGGGATAACACCTTGAAAATTAAGTTTGAAAATGCATAATTTTCCTCGAAAGTATGGGTCAGAGCAGGGACCGGGGGACGTTGCGGGCAGTCGCCGTCATCCCCTCCACTCAGCCTTTTAGCCTGACGCGGCTGCTCCCTCGTCCCTCGGTCCGCGCTCAGATCCACACTTTCGAGGAAAATTATTCATTTTCAGACTTTATTTGCAAGGTGTTATCTACGGAATTTCGGTCTGTCGTTTTACTAATGCTACCTGTGAATACTATTCTTTATGATATTAAAAACGCCAGACCTTATACTATCACTGCAAAATCCAAGATTTTTTATTGATAATTATTGTGTCCGACAGTATGTTATGCCCAAGCTATCGGTCTGGCAATTGAATAATATTAAACTTGGGGCATCCATATTCGATCCTAGAAGAAAATTGGCTCTTATACTATCACTTCAAATTTCCAATTTTTTCACCTGGCTCAGGTGCCCAAACGCCCCAGGCAGGGTGTCTGGCATTTACGGGTTTCGAAAGAAGGGTCATTTTCCAGATATATTCGCCACAAACTAGGACTTATACTCCTACTTCACGAAAAACGTCACCAGCTCTTGGACTATATATTTTGAAATACCAATCATTATGTTCTGTGAAAGTGCTTAGCGCCACCCTGCGTTCTCATTATGTGTAAATTTCAAGGTGGGAAATACATTGGATAAAATTAATCACGCACGTTTATCGTTGTACTAAATTTTCCGTGTGAAACCCATCTCAACCTGGTCCTTGAGGTAGTTTCCATAAAGGATGTGACAGTTTGGGGGGCAAATTGTGACAGCCTGTGACAGAGGACATTGAAACCCCATTGACACAATGTGACAATGGGAGGGAGGGGGTCGAAAATTCGCCAAAAAACTGTGATATACTTTATGGAATCTCCCTGATGTCTAATATTTGATTGTGAAGTCAAGTGGACTTAAATTCGGTAGATTCTGCGCAAGAAAATAGCTAATGGGAACTAACGTGAAGCCATAATAATTAGACCGTCAGTTTCACAATTCTATGAAATCTTTAATGATCTTCCCCCACTTACACTTGGTAACACGAATATTAATTTCCATGAATCAGTCAAGAGATATTTGGTATATTCTTAATAGGATCCTGCCCCGGGGAGGAGCATATTTTAGAAATATCCAGAGAAAGTTGTAGAATCCTACAACAATAAATAGAAACAAAGAATTATACGTGGATTCTTCTAATCCAGAAATTGATACTTCATTTTTGTAACTACAGATGCGTTGTATATGATCACATAACGGAGGAATTGAATGGTAAGCTAGAGCGCACGCTTAATGTTTGCTTACTTTCCTTAAACTTGAACACAAGAAAGAACACGCCCAATCCAAACTTTGCCAAAGAAAACAGATTCTAAAAATACTCTTGCACAGAACATATAAATTGCGAAGGTCGTTCAGAGACAGAGGTGCTCGACCACGGAACCAAATTTTTATAACAATAAGAAATGTGCCATCTGCATACCACATAAAAAAGTTTTTCTATACCCTATTGAAAAAAATCCTCTAGGAAATCCACAAATATCAATTGACTAAATCATTGATTTCCCCGAGGAAATAACACTAAGTTTTTTTCAATAGGATAGTCATCTACGTAACATAAACTATCCGATCCTAGAAAGTACAAACTGGTAGCCTATTCTTATTATGTTTTCCTACCCATACTTAAGCTCGTTCGAAAAGTAAAATTCTTTCCCTTTCTCTTATCAATATCAACATAGACTACAGTAAATTTCACCTCAGGCTCCTAAGCCTGACAATTAGGAACCACAGGACTGTGATACTCCACTTTTTAATTTCAAATATAAAATTTTATGAAGCTGCGACTGATCAATAACCATGACACCATGTTCGTTAAAGAGATAACTAATCCTGCGGACTTTTGGAAAATAAATTACAAATTACGGGTGCCGTTACAATGCAACAAACTCAAATTTTGTTTGCGGATAGATTATTTCTAAAATTAACTCAATTCGAAAATTGAAAGAACTCATATATCAAAGTGCAATAATCGTTTGACAGTCATATCCTTCAACTTCGTTTGCTTAAATGGATTTTGACGCAGAGGACAGCCACCAAGTCACAATTAATACCTGCGAAAACCCTGGAAACGATCATCATTCGTACTTTCGTCTATTAAAAGTACTGGGTCAAAGAATACGTCGCTTCACCCACCGTATATCGTTTAAAGCAGAGCTGAACTTTACCTATTCCATTGTGCAAAACAGCATTTCCTCTAATATTTTTGATTGGATTTATTACCAATCGGTAATAAATAAATATAATAAAGCGGAAACGTATTCCGATGGTGCGATCGCATTACCCGAATTAGCAAGACTGGAGCTGAATTTTCAGTTGGATGAACTAAAGCTGATATTCCAAGCATACAAGGATTCGAGGAATGCCGTGCAGAATAAAGATGAATTTGCCGATGACGGAGCGGAAACTACTAGTTTCGCAACAAGAAGGGACAAGCTCAATTCTCTACTCTAATTCACGAAAATACTAAAATTAGTAACATCAAAAAATTTCACTACTTCAACAACAGCGTATATAGATGTTACTTTAAGTGTGGTAAAGAAATATCGCCTCTAATATCAAGTATAGATGAAACGTTCCGATCCTTTTGAAAGAAAACAATTTCGAATTAAAGGTTTTATATCTTCTTGTTCCGGCGATTACATCTCATTCTCCAAATTCAATTATTGGTATGATCGCTTTAAAGGTTTGTTCTCATTTTAACTTAGAAGATCCTGAATTTGACATTTGATTCAAAGTTCAAAATGTTGAAAATCAAAATCGGTTTAAGACAAATTATGTGAATCGCTTGTCGTAAACACAATTAAGAGAGAGAGAGACGGTCAATTTATTGTTAGAATCCATTTAACGGTAAAACTCCATGAAATCGGTGAATCTAAAGAACAAGCCTTGCGTAAATTTCTGAAATTATAGAAAACCTTATAAAAAATACCTAAACTGAAGAAAGAGTACACACGCTTCACGACTAAGTACGAGGATGCCGAGATAAGTAGATGAAGCAAAAGCTTCTTGATCGTATTGAATTCCACATTATTGCATAGTCAGGGAAGATAGAATTTCGGCAAAGGTTCGAGTAGTAGCCAAAACAATTCAAAAAGATTTTTACGCTGATAATTTGGTCACCTGTGCTAATACAATAGAAGAGGTCAAATCACTCGCAAAAGAAATATTGCAGGTTTTAACAATAAGAGGCTAAATCTCAGAAATCGGGTTTTACATGAACCTCGTGTAATAGAAGACATGAGAGATGCCGATAAATATGAAAGTCTATCAGAAACAGTCGATAATGTGAAGATTTCTTGGCACTTCATTCCCGCGCATTCTTCTAATTTTTGTGATATGTGGGAAACTGGAGTGAAATCCACCAATCACCTCAAGCGTGTCTATAATAATGTCTTAACCGTTGAAGAGTCTTACACTTTATTACTTCAAGTAGTATGACGGCCACTCAACTCTGTTGCGGATCCAGATTTGATGCACGTACCAGAGAATCGACTTTCCACATGCCAACTAGTCCAGTCTAGAGTACGTAACTTAGCTTCAAAAATAAGCCAAATGCAGAAAGCCATGTCTAGAACTCACGAAGAATACTCTTTTTTTTGCTCAAGTGGAAAGTGGAAGAATTATTGAACTACATCCTGGAAATAGCGGCATTTCCCGTGCCGCTACCATCGAAAATCGCACAGGCACATTACGACCCGTACTTGTAGCTGTGTGTCCCTTACCTATTGACTACGATTGATTGCTTGTCAGTTATTTACAGAAATTACTTTCTTTTATCTCAGTTTAATTTTCATATAGAAACTGTTCCTCAGTCCACTCACTAAAGGCTTAGAATTTAAACTATCTTGTAAAGGGCTGCTCAATACCTTTCAAATTTGCTTTTAAAGATTTAGTATCTTGGTCTGCATGCTAGATGTGGAGAATTTGTAATTGAAGATCAGTTTATATTCTAACAAATGCTATATTTCTATCCCTCATTCTCATAACTTAACAGTTTCATAGTTTGTGTTCCCATTAGGATTGCTGACTTAGTAATGTTTGCTAACTGTGGCAGTGTTTAATCTCTTCACATCTCAGAATTACAAAGATCGTTAATGCACAGTACAAGGGCTGGCTCAGTCCAGTAAAGTTTACTAACACATCGAATAATGCGAGTTAGTGTGGAATCGACTTTTGTATTTCGATTCAATTCAGCTTTCTATACAATTTGATTTCAACTGAACGGAGACTAGATGTATTAACTGCAGTTGAGCGGCCGCTGAACTCGGCCACGACAAAAAGTATTGTTTGCAAAATGCCTTAGAATTTTTGTTGTCCAGATTAATTTCAGTAATTCAACCACCTTTAGAACAGTTATTAATAAGTCTAGGGCACTTTAAGGTTTACTTGTACTTGTACAAGTACGGATACTTAGGAGGGGAGGGGGGCACGATGTGTTACTATAGGATACTTGGGGGAAAGGGTGGGTTTAAATTCGATCTTAAGAAACGCTTCAGTCATTGGCGATTAAAGAGAGTGGAATTTCGCATCCAATTTTTGTATGTGCATTGGTATACACACGTACAATTTACTTTTTCGCCCTGACGGAAAGAACGCTGAAAACCTTCCACGGAAAACTTCTTTGCTTATATTTCGCAATAATCGAAAAGTTAAAAAAAGGTACAATTACGTAACATACAAGGTACGTAATACTTATATGGCCCTCTTCCTAATATGAAATCAAAAATAAAAAAAATAGTTTTCAATCTGAGGCCTTCTTAAGGCCATGTGCCCGTAACGTCAACATTTTTTTTCACATTTTTTCAAAGTCAACTTATGTTCACACGAAACGCGATATTGAGTTGGGAATTTGGAAAACTAAATATGAAGCACTAAGAAACGCCGATCTAATCCTAAATTTGTATAATTATGAAAAAAAAGCAACAACAAAAAACTTTACCAAAATTTTGTTTCTAACAATTATACAAATTTAGGACCAGAGCTGCGTTTCTTAGTGCTTCATATTTAGTTTCCTAAATTTTCAACTGGATATCGCGTTTCGTGTGAACATAAATTGACTTTGAAAAAAATGAGAAAAAAATGTTTGAGGTTACGCGCACATGGCCTTAAAGCACGGAAATAATTCATCAAAGATATCGAATTTCACAATGAAAGATGTGATTGGCAGAAGGTGAATATAAAGAACCTGTTCCGCTATTTACGCATTGAAAATATTGTTAATATATTTTGATATTACTAAATTAACATAGATTTACTTAAGGTCCGATATATTAGAGACAAAACTAAATTGTAAAAAAAAGTTTCTCTAGATTACTTACTATGTTTATGTAATTATATTAATTATACCTCAACTTGTGAAATCATTACGTTCAACGTAACGGTTTTACAAAGCTGTTGGCATTTTGGTCACTTTACTAATTTAACCATAATTACAAACATGTAGTAGGTAGTAATGGTGGTAATCTACAATAAAACTTTTTTACAGTGTACGCGGTAATAATGTAGCACCAAAGAAACAGAGAAACTAGAGTGATTCATTTTACACGAATTTTCGAAATGTATATTGTGTATATTGTGCTACAAGTGAGGCAAATAGACAGTTCCACACGAGTGTGAATTTTGCTTTAAGAGCCAAAGGCTAATCAAAGGGAAATGGTCGGAGAGTCGGAGGCGAGCCGGAAACCGGAAGAAGGCGAGTCGTAAGCGACCCAAGAGTTGTGGATGGCAAGCACTGTAAACTTCACAAGAGTTACAACTGCCTACTTTCTGCACCTGTTACACGCAACATTTTTTTGTCACAAATGCAGGTAATTTTCGATTTCATAAAGGATAAAAGCAAAATTTCTTTAAACATTGGACATTTTTTAATACCGTAAATTACGAGACATTTTGGAAACTTCCGCTAAAGGACCCCGCACAGGTTAGTTTTTTTTTATGTGGGGTCCTTTATAATTGAAATGCACAGGTACAACAGCTAGATAAAGTGACCCTGCTTAAAGTGGGCAAGAGCAGAAGCTAGAACAAGTGATCTTGCTCAAAGAGCGCAAACGCAGCAGCTAAAAAACGTCTTTTTATAACTGCTTTTTAAGCATGGTTTCAGAATTGGTTACTTCCAGCACGCTACATGACCGATTTCATATGAAATCGGGCAGTCTGACCCTGAGAGGATCTATTACAGGGAGTGCTCGTCCCTATCCCTGAAGCATTGTAGTACGCGTCCTTATGATAGATGTCGCAAATCAAAATCTCAAAAGGTGAAAGTGCCACTTTGCGCGCGCTTGTTTAAATAAGAAAGTGTTGAATTTTTGTAAATAATATGATACATTCTTGATTTTGAATTGAAAAAACGAAAAATCATTGTTAATTAAATTTTTATTAATTATTTAACCAAATTTCAAAATAAATAGCACAAGCCAAAGTACTATGATTATTAATAAATTGTGTTCAGACAGTTTAGAGCAATTCCACATCAAATCATCTGAAGAACTTCAGATATTGTCAGTAATTTTGATGAAAATTCTAGTATTCTTTCCTTATGTTGTTGAGAGAAAACCTCCATATGAATTTTTGAAAAAAAAATTAGCAGATATTGAAAATTGAAAATTTTGGTCCTTTTTTTCTTGATCTTTCATAACTTTGGTGATTTGAATGATATTAAGGTCTATTTTTTTTAATCATTTATAATAAGACGCAGTTTTGAAAAAATATTTTTCAAACAAAAAATTTTTAAAAAACTTCTTATTTATTCAAAAACTAATATTTATGCACAATTCCTCGAGAAAAAAAAAACACTTTTTATTTTCTTTCCTTTTCTATATAGATAGCTTAGAATGTCCACTACATGCCCTGTAAATATCAAAATGGAATCTCCCTTAGTTTTCGAGAAATATGTATTCAAATACGTACGCCAAAACCATGCACACGATGTGAATAACCACATAAATAATATACAAACAATAGAAAAATATTATAATCGTATGCACGAACTTCAGAGTTCAGACTCTCGGACGCTGGGCACATCAATACACCATGCCACGGTGTATGTTCTTAATTATTTCTCTAAAACTGAGGGAGATCTTATTTTGATATTCACAGAAATTTTTAAAGCTATTTATAAAAAAAAGTGTATAATATGACAAGCGACGTCTGGCAACGTTATAAGTGACAAGCACTTTCACCGTCTGAGATTTTGAACAGCGCTGCCTATCTTTTGGACGCGAAATTAGCCCTGATTAGCACTCCATGTAATATATGCTCTAAGCTCTCATCACACTCCTCGAAGCACACTGATGGTAACTTAGCTCGGGCAAGAACCATTCAAATTGAAAATAAATTACGCTTTGCAAAACATGGTTATTTTGAGAAATAGCAAAGATAAAAGTCCATGAATAATTTATATTACTATTTCATATATTTTATAATAATTCTACATTTATTTCTTATAATTTACATTCTTTTATAAGTTCTAATTTTTTTTACTCTACAATAATATATTTTTATTCAAACTGATTAAACCTTAGTGCAATATTTACAAATAGTTCTTTAAAACTGTTTAGTATTCATTTTTATTTTTGTGGTCTGCAATTTCGATGGATTTTTTAGATTATTCGTCTAATGAAGTTCTCGTATGTATTTTCCAATTTCTTAATCATTATATATTCTGAAATGTTTATAAAAATAGTATTATAATTCCAAGTACTATAGGAAAATTGTTCTTTCTGTTTTTATATGTTAAGAAGGCAGTTCTATGTCCGATTAGGTTTCACACTGGCAAAAAAAAATAGTCGAATAGAATTTCACTAGCGCATTCATAAAAAATATCTTGTTTCATGAAATCTATTTTAAAATAAACTCTGAACTGTTATAATTGATACAGCTTACTGGGACGACTGAA
Organism: Andricus grossulariae; assembly: GCA_011634705.1. Classification (NCBI taxonomy): domain Eukaryota; kingdom Metazoa; phylum Arthropoda; class Insecta; order Hymenoptera; family Cynipidae; genus Andricus; species Andricus grossulariae. The sequence continues at coordinate 8,939 of JAABKJ010013247.1, forward strand.
AAATATCGAATAATAAAATTCCCGACACTGTAAACTTCCCGAAATGATAAAATTGCCGAAATCTGAAAATTCCGAATTTGAAAATTCCCGAATATTAAAATTCCAGACAGAATATTGTCGAATGATAAAACATACAAACTAGAAAATTCCCGAATTCAAGCAATTAAAAAAACAGGTTTTCAAAGAATATTATTTATTTATTAAAAATACAGTAATCAAATATTTTTATCATAGACCATTTATTTAATGTTTAATTTTCAATAATTATTGTTTGAATTTAAAATGAAAATAATTGTATAAAATTTCCTACAAAAATAAATTTAAAAACACATGCGCTTAGAACAAAACAAGCTTTCCAGGATTCAATTCAGCACTGATTTATCTCGAAGTTTCGTTTTATTTATTTTTTTTTTAATTCAAAAAAATTTTTCTTTGATATAGATATTTAGTTATTTTATTTTAAAAAATATTTGTTAACAAGCAATTATATTAATTGTTTGAATTCTTGAATTTTCTAGTTTGGATATTTTACATGAATCGAAAATTTTCTGTAAAAATTATACTTTTTTTATTTTGATAAACAATATTTTTCCTCAATAAAATTGTTGTAATACAAGCGTTTCGAAGATATTTTTTTTCATCTTTCGAGAAATAAAATGAATGTTTATAGGTCGACCAAGTTTAATTTTCTTTACAAAATTTGGCTTACATCTCATTTTTTCCAGTTGTTTTTAATTATAGTACAATTTAGATATCTTTCGGCGAAGAAATCCGTTCTATAGTTTGACAAATATTCTTTTTAAACTAATATTTCCAATGCTTTCTATGAAAAACACCATGAGTGACAGAACGAAATCAGAAACAATAATAGAGTCAATTTATTCAGAAACAAGCACTGTGAACAAAATTGACCTTGAGCGAACATTGTATATATTTTTTTTAATTTTGAAATAAATCAGACGTTATTTTCTCACAAAAAAAATGTGTGGGGGGTGCCAAATTATTAAAAGATATATAAAACTTGAAAAAGCACCCTTTAAAGAGATTTTGAAACTAAACATTTGTTCAATTCTTTCAAGCACTCCTGATTTTCAATAGTCCCACTTTCAAATTTATCTGAAGTTATACGATTTTAGTCATTCTATAATAATGATTCAAACATTTTAAAACAAAAAGGTTTGTATACTTCAATCTAAATGCAGCTAAAAACATTGAATTTAAAATGGGTTGAATTCAAGATATATTTCTAAAAGAAAACTGAAAGCAGACGATCGACTATCAAACGAAGCGACTAAAAGTAAGAAAGTGACTCGCTGGCTTGCAATAAGCATTGAAGACGGTGTATTTTCACATTTTTAACGTTTAAATTTAAACTTTTGACTTTTTCAGGTTGTAGCAATTTCCAATACCAGA
>JAABKJ010013248.1:0-10351 GCA_011634705.1 Andricus grossulariae
CCACGAGGAACACCAGGGATAGGTTCGCCATTAGGCAAACACTCGAACTGTGAAGTTAATTCTGCAACGAGAAACAGGATTAAATTTTTCCTAAAGTAAAAAAAACGTATGTAGGTATATCATGAGCTATGAATGTGGTTGTCATTGTCAATTTATATGTCAGGATGATTGTCAACTGTTCACAAGGTTGTCATCATGTTCTGCTTATCATAACATCATTTGTTGCTATGTTACCTAGGAGAAAAATACATGCGAAATTCCCCGTAGGAAAGCACGTGGATAATTGAATTCCATGGGCGTTTATGCGTGGAATTCCGCGTAGAGGTTTCTGTGGATTACCACGTGAATAAGTTGTATAAGTTGCATAAGTGACCAAGATGGCGGTCATCGTACGAGACGCAGTTTGAACGTATTTCGTACCCCCAAGTGGCGGGACCATAGTTTGTTGGATCATGGGCTCTTAGGTTTGAAAAGGCGCACTCGCCCACGAAACGGCAGAACAATCAGGGCTGGAAACGCGCTCTGATAGCAAAGGCTAACAGCTAGTCATCCGCTGGTAGTTCCTAAAACTTCCCAAGGCCGAAAATCTGCTTTGGGTTCCAACACGCCACCCCACGATGCATAATCGAAATTCGATTTCTCACTCTCGGAGACAGCCATAAGCACTCCTTGTATCTATACCGAATAAACTTGTTGCATTTTATTTCAACCCATACCAGCTCACTCGTTCCGCCGATACAGCTAGCATTTCAGCTGTACTCGACTGAATCCTAACCCTTCTCATATTTGTGAACCATTCAGATTAATTTGTCTACCTCTTGAAGCGCAAAGCCATTCTTGCCCAGGAATAAACTACGCGTGTCCAGGATACCCAGTAACCTTCTAATTGCCCAGTATTCCTAGTGACGCTCCGCCATCACTCTTCCCGCAGGGAATCCCCAGATTATATCCTCACTGCTACCAACAATTACCCCACCCATAATAAGGAGCATTTAAAATTTTTGAACCAACCAGACGTATTTTTAACGCAAAAGTTGACTTTTCAATAAAGGAAGGTCCTTTAGTCAGAAGTACAATATAATTTCAACTAAACTGTTGAACTTGTAAGCGAAAAAGAAAAATGTTTAATGAAACAGTTGAATCTTCAAACAGAAAGAATGACTTTCTAACATCATTGTTTAAATTTCAACAGAATATATTTGAATTTCCAGTTGATTGATGTAATTGGTAATACAAATTTTAATTGAAACAAAAATTCATCCACATTGTGAATTTTTTTTCTAAGTTCAAGTGTTTTTTATTTAAAACAAAAATATTTGTTGACTGAAATATCATCTTTTATTTTTGTTGTTGTTAAAAATGCATCGATGTTATCTAAAGATTCTAATACGTGTATACTTAGACTCTATTATTAAAAATTATTTTTTTTGTCACAAAAAGTTTACTATTGGTTCTAAGAATCTAAAAATTTTCTGGAAGTGGAATTCGTATCTAGATAAATTTTTTCAAATATTAAAAAAAAAAAAAATGAATTCCGCGAGCCATGAAGATTTATAGCTCAATATACCTATTTTAGAACCAGAGTAAAAATTTTAATGTCTTTAGTGTACCATTTGAACTATGTATATCCCTCTTAAACCAATTAAAAACCTCATTTCTTTCTTTATTCGATTTTATTCTAATTTATTTTTCTATCGTTTACCTGTAACTGTTATGAAAGAATACAGATTTAAAATATCTTCCTAAAAAACAAAACGATCAAACCTATCTATTAAATGCTTATTTCCTACTTTATACCTATCATCCTTTCATATACAGACCAATTTCTATGTTTTAATTATGTTCTGATATCATCACTTTATTAGAATATTTCGATCAAAAATTAACTGAGTTTTTTCAATTTTAATTATTAATTACCGCATGTTCTATGTGGACTTTATTTTGTATTTATGTATGTCATGCACAGTCAGAAGGATACCATCTGCGCACGTCTTAATTTGGACGACCACAGTTGCAGAAGTTAAAAAAAATACTTAAAATTGTAGATACATTATCTGATACATCAATGATTCGAAAGTAAATTTATTTTATTATATTCATTTTATTTTGAATATCATTATTATATTCACCAATAGAATCGAGGATAACCGCCAAGGATAAGGTCCAGACAATCCTCATCTTCTCCAATTATAAGAGAAAGTTATTAATTTATTAATCAAGAATTTTATTGACAGCGTAACTGATGAATATTCTTCTACTTCATGAGCTTATATAATTCATACGACATTTGTTATCTTTTACAATGAAGATATTAACTTTGATTAACTGAGATATTTACATTTGATAAAAGTCAGATTCAAGGAAAACATTTTGCTTACAAATCTAATTAGAACTAGTGTCACCGTTTGTGTAATATTTTAAGTTTTAATGGAATGGAATGAAAGTTTCTCATGTATATCCTAAGGGATTATATTTTTCTTGTACCTCTACCCTATCCCTTTACTCACCTCCCACATACTCGCCATCGTCGCACCTCTTTTACGTGCTGAAGAAAACTGATATTTAGATGAATTTAAAAGGATTTAATGAATTTTAATTTGATTTTACAGAATATCAATGACTACCCTCGTCATCAACAATAACACGCTTACACTAAACATAGCTTATTTTTAGGCTTTGAAACAAATATTGTTTGTCAGATATAATAGGAATGTTAATAATTAGATTTATACGAGAAGCAAATCCTTCTCGAAGTCCTGTTAAGCCCCGAAAAAACGATGTGCGATCGCCATTTATGTAATCGTTTATACGTTTCAGGGAAAGCTGTCTTTTAGCTGACAAATTTATATAGTGTCTACTGTAATGGCTCATTTAATTATATAACAAACTGATATAATTTCTACAAAATATGTCAAAAGAATGGAAACGATGAATTTTAGTCTTACACATTTTTAATCTATTCTTTCAGAAGTTACTAAAAGAAAAAAAGTTATCTAGAAACAAATGCATCCTTCTAAAACCTTGATTTTCAATCACTGTCACAGATACTCCCAAAGATATCTTTTACCAGAAAAATATTAATATTCATGGTAATTATATTCTGTAGTTTCACTGAAGCCGTGACATCTCACACAGAAAATCACTTCCTACTTCCAAAAAATTATGAGATGCTTCGAAGCACCATTAGACGAGCCTTCCCAGAAAATCACTTTCCACTTCCAAAACAATATGAGATGCTTTGAGGCACCTTTGGACAGGTCTTCTCGAGACAATTCTTCCCAAAAAATTCACTTTCCACCTTCGAAAAGGTACTGCAAGGCAATATTGGATAGATCTTCAGGGAAAATTTTTCTCCAGGAAATCACTTCCAAATTTCCAACAAATTAGCAAATTCCAACCCGGCAAATTACTTCTTTTCTTCCAAAAAAATATGTGATGTTTCGTGACACTATTGGACAGGTTTTCCCGAGACATGTCTTTTCGGGACAAGTCTTTTCAGAAAATCACTTCCACATTCAATAGGTAAAATTTTAGCATGCTAAATTTGAATTTCCGACATTAATATTTTAATTTTTTCATTTGAAGAATTTTTAATTCTTTGATGATTGTGGTTTCACCCATAAAAAATTCGAATGGAAAATTAAAGATTCACATTTGTGCTAAAAGAATTGTTTGTTTACATTTCATGGGGTAACTCAAATTCAATAATGATGAAAAATCAAATTTGTAATTTGATTTGTAATAGGTAAATAAGCAGTCTCGGTGTGTGTACAGAAATAATTTCGGACACACATTTATCGAGCGCGAGGCGCGAGACAAGTTCTAAGAATTTGTTTATCATTTTCATCATTTTTATTTTTATTACAAGTCCTTTGAAGTTTTCACAGTTTTTATTTATACATCAAACTTCACAAGTTTCACTTATAAATTGAAAATTTTGTAAATTGTGTTTTATTTCAATTAAAATATTTGAAAGTTAATGGGCTAAAAGTGGAATATTTCAGACGGAAACTATATTTAAACAGGATTTAAAATTAAATAATAGCGTTTTCTTCTTGAACATATTTGTTATTGTCTTGTGACTTCAATTATTGTTGAATTATCAATACTCGAACTACAGTTCAGTTTTGAAAATCATGAATCATTTCATATTTACAGTTGAACAACTGAAAGCGTATTTTATGAAAAATTTCCAATGCTTTTAATTCTGAAAATCTGAGTTTTAGAATTCATTAAATTGAAAATGCACGCTAAAAAATGAACACTCAAAATTGAAACATTTTGAATTTGATAAGTTAAGAACTACGTTTTGTGAACTGAATGATTTTATCATGGAAAAAATTAACAAGTGAACTTAACAATACGAAAAAAGTTTAAATCAAACTTATTTTAAATTGCATTATATCACGTGATATGTATAGAATTCATGATATTTCAAGTAATTGGATCTACTTTTCGTTGTCACTTCTCGGTCCATCACCCACCCTGGAGAGATTTTTTTAAATCGAATTTACGGTGTTACGAATTACGGTTCATACACTACTTTATAATTTTTTCTGATTGGGACATTGTTGCCTACTGGACATTCCGCGATTTCTTCTGCGGTCAATACTTGAACTGCGCCACTGTCTATGTTTATTTTCGCTCGTTTAAATCTACCAATAAAAGGTTTATATATTCCACGAAAAAAAACGTGTTTGTTTGTTTTTCCAAATATTGCCCACACGTCACCATTGGGCGTTGATAAGACAATCTGTTCTTCGGGTGGGACGGCCATGACTGCATTATCTTTGGTTCTCAACAGAATTCGTCTATCGGAAGGAAAATAATATCTTCGAAGGTGGTATATCCGGGTCAGATTTTTCCTGAAAATGAGTCGAATAAATCTGAGTTCTTCAACTGTATAACCAAGTATGAGAGACGAAGGATTCCTGGCTCGAGGAGACCTGGACCTGGCACGAAGAGAAGGGTCGGCAGGAGGAGATCCGGAGGAAGAATTGGGCCTGGCAAGAGCTCGAAGAGGTCTTTCTGGAGAATTTCTGTCGAAAAAATTAGCAGAACTTTCGCCACGAGGAGCACCTGGGATCGGGTCGCCATTAGGCAAACACTCAAACTGTGAAGTTAATTCTACAACAAGAAACAGAGGATTACATTTTTCTTAAAGTACACAATCATATGTTGATATATCATGAGTTGTGAATGTGATTATGATTGTCAATATATATGTTTACATGGTTATAGACTTTTTACAACATTGCCATACAATTCTGCTTTCTATCCAAAATTCTTTTGGTTTTTTGCCTAAAAATTCATTTTTCAAATTGAAAATTCAACTATTTCGTTTCTGGTTAAAAATCGATCTTCCTCAGCTAAAAATTGATCTTTTTTGTTTGACATAAGCGATTTTGGATTCAAAGTGGAAATATTTTTTGGTTGAAATATAAGGGATAACATTTTGCATTAAGAATGCATCTTTTTTTAATAAAGATTAGACTTCATAGTTTGAAATTCATTTTTTTTTCTGGTTGATCACTCCTCACTGAAGTTTGAAAATTCATTTTTTTGGCTTAAAACTGAACTGTTTTCTTGAAATTATGGGTTTTTAAACATTGCAGTTAATAACTAAAACATTAACTATGTTATTTTTGGTGTAAAATAGATCTTTTGTAGTTGAAAATTGCCCCTGTTTGTTAGAGTTCAACTTTTTTTTTTAAAATCATCTAAAATAACATATCTTACATTTTCCGTTAAAAATGCACCTTTTTTGCTGAAAATGTAATCACCTTGATCACAATTGGACTTCATTGTTAGAAATTAATATTTTAAACTGAAAATTTAACCATTCCACTTTTTATTGAAAATTCATCTTTCTGGTTGAAAGATTTTTTTTTGTTGGTTCAAAATTAACGTATTATGCGAAAATCTTCTAGAAGTAGGTGTTGGATCTAGTTAAATCTAATTGAAGACATTAAGAGTGACAAAAATTAATGTTGAGAGCCATAATTTAGAGCCGAAAATACCTTCTGTACAAGTTAATCAATAATTTCAAGTACATTTGTTGTATTTTATTTATATTATTCTAAATGTTATTATTGTATTTACCAAGAGAATTAAGAATAACCACTAAGGACAAGGTCCAGACAATCCTCATCTTTCCTACTGATGAGAAAAAATGATTAATTTAATAATATAGAATTTTATTAATAATGTAACTGATTAATATCCTGCTGCTTCATAAGCTCACACAGTCTAAACTACAGTCATTATCTCTCACTTCAAAGAACTTAACTTTGTACTTCTGAGATATTTACATTTGATAAGATTCAATCTATAGGAACAAAATTTGGTTACGAATTTAATTAAAACTGCTGTTACAATTTATCTAATCTTTTACCTTTTAAAGAAAACTGATATTCACATTTATTTCAAAAGATTTCGGAATCTCCTTATCAACAGTAAAATGCTCACCCTGAACAAAGCTCATTTTCAAGCTTTGGAACAAATATTGATCATTGTATTTGTGTCTATTCATTAAAAGTTCTCAGGGCTAGATGGCCCTATAAGGAACAGGTGGTACATATTAGAAATACAATGTCGAGTCGATCGATTTTACGATTGAAATTAAAAATTAGTGTTCAAAAGGAGTGAAGAAAGGAACTATAATACACATAACTGGATGTGGGCATATAAAAGTAGCATACTGTAATATATATATATAGCAAGAGCAAGCAATAACCCTGAAATGGAGCTGACTCACATGAAAAATTTAGATGTTACAGTGCCTTAAAAAGGAGCAAGTAACTTAGATGATCCAGGTCTGGATATGGTGCACAATTTCTGGTACAAGTACCTGACAAGTGTGCATTCTGCGTTGATGAAGTGTTTTCAGGAGATCATTAAATATACAGACCTGATGCCAGGTTTCATGCCTAAAGGTACAACGTATATGTTGCCTAAAAGCAGCTGCTCAAAATCCATCTGAATTTCGACTAATAGCCTCTCTTTGAACAATTTACAAATGGCTGAAAGCTATCATTGCAGATACTGTATATTCTTAATGCGATGAGAATGACATCCTGACAAAGGAACAAATAGGATGTTGCAAGGACTGGCAAGGTAGTAAAGGTCTAGTCACCATATACGCAGTTTCTATGACGCAAGCACATAAACATAAAAAAACTTGCACATGGCATACATTGACGACAAGCAAGCGTTTTCTTTCGTATCTTATGACTATTTGCTTGAAGTTTTAAAAATTTACAATATCTGCTCACGCATCATCGACTTTCTGAGTCGTGCAATGATGCTTTGAAGTACAAGAATCGAGTAGTTTGATCATGAGCAACCAAGGATAACTAGATTAATACACATTGGGATGAGTGTCTATCAAGGAGCCTTCTTCAGTGCATTATGGTTTTGTAAAGCGTTGAGCCCATTGAGCGAAACACTAAAAATCATGTCGCATGAGTTCAAAATACATAATAATGAGGATGGTCATCAACTGACCGATCTCCTAAGTATTAGGTCTGCAGTCTATAGTAGCAGTAGTTTTTAGTAGTCTGCAGGCAGAATTAGTTTAAAAAAATTATTATTTAAAATTTTAATTGAGCACTCTGAATGTGTGACGATTTACGACTTAATATTTTAAACTAAATGGATTTAAAATGAAATATTTCGGACAAAAACCATACCTAAACAGGATTTGAAATATAATAGAAGCCTTTTGTTATTGAGAAGGTTCAGCATCGTCTTGTAAAAAATATTATTGTTCTGTTATTCATACTCGAACTACAGTTCAATTTTTTGAATCATGAATCAATTTGTATTTAAAGTTTATCAACTCAAAACGTTTTCTCTGAATAGTTTCAAACGTTTCTAATTTTGCAACGTTTAAGTTAGCAGAACTGTGTTTCATAATTCAGCAAATTAGGAATTCACGCTTAAAAATGAACACTTAAAGTTTTAACTTTTTGAAGTGAAAGAGTTGATAACTGCGCATTAAAAATTGAATAATTTCCTCATTCAAAATATTAAATAGTGAACTCAACATTTGAAAAACAGTTGAAATCGAACTTATTTTAAATCGCATTATATCACGTGATATGTATGAAACTCGTTATATTTTAAGTGATTTGATAGATTCTACATATAAACATTTTTTGAATTCCCGGTCAAAAATCAATTCACTGTCATTTCTCGGTCGATTGGCCACCCTGAAAAGATTTTTTCAATCGATTTTATGGTGTAAATTATTATGGTTCCACACCGCTGTCCATGTTTATTTTTGCCCGTTTTGACCTACAAGGAAAAGGTTCGTATATTCCACGTAAGGACGCGTGTTTGCTTTTTTTCAGATATTGCACAGACGTCAGCATTCGGCGTTGATAATACAATATGTTCTTCGGGTGGCAAAGGCATAACGGCTTTATATTTTATTTTTAATAGAATTGGTATATCGAGAGGAAAAGTATATCTTCCAATTTCAAATATCCGGGCAGGATTTGTTTTGAGAGTAAGTCGAACAAATCTAAGTTCTCCAAGTGTAAATCCAAGTACTATAGAAAGAGGATTCCTGACAGGAGAAAACCTGGACCTGCCACGAAGAGGCGGCTTGGCAGGATAAGGAGACCCCGCAGAAGAATCAGGTCTGGAAGAAGAAAGAAACCTTTCAGGGGAATACCTGTCAAGAGAAGAAGCAGATTGTCCACGACGAGGAACATTAGGAATAGGTTCGCCATTAGGCAAACTCTCGAACTGTAAAGTTAAATCTGGAGAAAGAAACAGAAGATTAAATTTTTCTTATAGTGCACCATCTTATGCTGGTATGTCATAGGTAGTGAATGTGGTTGTAATTGTCAATGTATTTGTCAAAATAGTTGTGAATTGTTAACAATGTTGTTATCCAATTCTGCTTTCCATTAAAAAATTAGTTGTTATGTTACCCAGGAGAAAACGAGCGGTTATGCCTGGAATTCCACATGGAGGTTTTCGTTGATTTCCCCATAAATTAATGAAATTACGTTGGATTTTGCATGTGAATTTATTCGTGGATTTCTACATGTATTTTTATGTGTAACTCGTCGCCGAGTTCTAAGTCAAAGCATCTTCAGACTGAAACTGTAACTATTCCATTCTTTTTTGAAAATTTTAATTTAATCTTTTTTGTTGAATGTACAACTATTGAGTTCAAAATTCTTCTGTTTTTAATTGAACATTAATTTCTCTCAATTAAAAATTTAACTATTCCGTTTCTGTTGGTATTTGAACTTCGTTAGTTAAACATTTGTCTACTTGGTTAAAAATTTGTCATTTTCAGTTGACTCAAACTGTTTGTGATTTCAAATAAAATATATTTTCAAGATGAAAATCTAACAACTTGGATCGAAATAAAACTTCATTGTTAGAAAATTATTCTTTTGGTTAATGATTCATCATTTGAGTTTGAAAATTCATATTTTTGGTTTCAATTTAAAATATTTTGTCAAAATTGTTGTTGTTGTCAAACAAAAAAGTTATTAACTAAAAAATAAGGTAAGTCTATTATTTTTCATTTTCACCCCTGCACGCTTTTACTTAACATTGCGTCCATACAAAAAAAATCCTCAGAATTTACCCATCTTCCAAATGACAGCGTGATGTCATTTATGTCTAATGCCTAGTTTATAAAAAAAACTTTATTTGTATTTTCAGACTAAATGATAAAACAAATTGATTTCTGCTCCAAACAAAAGCTTTATGCTGCAGAATTTTGCCATTAAGAAAATTGTTAACCTATATTTGCGAAGGTCCAATATTTATCTTGTCAAAAAATGATTATGATAACAATTAAACGCATCCGACGAATCTCATATTTTTATCTCTGCGAAAATTTCCATTCCACGAGTAAAATTTTTTTATGATTATTTAGCAATCATGTAATATTGATTTGTGTCCTTGGCAATGAGGTGAATGCAATATTTTCAAACTACTTTTTGAATTGCCTAATAAAATATCTTCAACATAGACATGAACAAAAATTGTAAACAACATAGTTTTTTCACTTTGCTGGTTTGGAGAAGACAGTTTTGTGACTACCGATTCTATCATAGCGACGTATGTTTGCATTATTATTATTATTATTATTATATCATTAAGCCGTTTTCCTTTCGGTGTAGGCGTGAATTGCTCGGTGGTAAAGTAGTGATGTGTGGATGGGTATATAGGAGAAGGGTAGATAGGTATATAGGTTTAAGGTATAGATATTTTAGATTGATCTAGAATTCTCGTGTTACTCGTTTAAATAACACGTTCATTCCGCAACACTGCTCCGACCCAGGCTGCTGATCAATCTCTCTAGCGATCACCCCACGTG
>JAABKJ010013249.1:0-10351 GCA_011634705.1 Andricus grossulariae
ATTTGCGAGCACGCCTGTTTCCAAATTGCTTATTGTGAGTCTAAATAGTGTTCGATAAATCCTAAAATCCAATTCTATCTTTGGTTTTCGTCACTAACAAAATATCCAGGAGTTTTATTGTTAGTCTTCGATCTCACTCTACTCCTTTTCACATTTTCAAACCAAGCTCCATTTTAGTTCAACTAAGTGCCATGTTGAAATAAAATTTCACTTAGTTTACCTAGACTTTTAATTTATCGTTAGTTGTTCAAAGTGAGCTCAGGACTCACAGATATATTACTTTAAATGTTTTAAAATTCTGTTTAAATACTGACTTTGATGACGAAATTCTCCCTTTTTGATTTTCATTGAAATTTCCCACGTCAATGTCAGATGGACCAATTTCCAGGTCTGAGCCCGGTTAAAGGATCGGTTGTGACAAGCAAGTGACGAAATTTTATAATTGAGAATGGAGAGCACTGTCAGTACCCAACTCCAAAATGGTAAGCCAGTTCACCTATCTCTTACCATTCTGACCATTAGTTCTCAATTTCCAGGTTTGAGCCCGGTTGAAGGAGAACCTTTGCTCTGGCAAGGCACAAGCTAACTGCCCTCACTATGGATTCGGGTAAATCAGTATTCTAACTTTGTGAAGAGGAATCAATTTCGAGTGATTGAAAAAAATGAAAAATTTAGAAATAAAATGAAAGAACCTGAGTGCTTTTAATCTCCTGTATACTGTGAGTTACGATGATTCGCAGGACCGTGATCGTCTCGACCAACGCCTTCGCTGCTTCGTTTCCAAATATCCTGGTTGCCGTTTCGAGAACTCCGTTCTCCCGGTGGTTTGGATTGCAAGTGAAGTTTCGATCGCGCAGTTTTGATCGAGTGGTACCATGTATCGTCGGTCCCGCTGGTCTCCCTACTCTTGGGGTCTGGTTGCGCGCGCGTTCATCGATTTTCCGCTTGCCTTACTGACTAATATCTCTGAACTTGAATTTCGTGTTCTCATCTCTATTTTTTTATCGCTGTCACGTTTCTTTTCCTTGTGCACAGCTGATGACGCGAATGTATCGATTTTCAGCTAATCAGCTGACTTATATTTGCTCTCTATAAGTGTGTTCTTATACTGGCCGGCGCGTTGATGGTTTCAACCCTCTCACTATTATTTCATGCTCTTACCTTCTTTCACTCGATGTTAATCCTTACCATGGAACCAAACGTTCTTTCTCTCTTCCATTTTAACTTTGAAAAAAATTGTTTTTAAATAATTTGTTAATGTGTCCCTGATACTCACGGACCTCACTACTTTTTAAAATGTCAAAGTTAAAATATTAAAACTTAATGTAAAGAATTACAATTTTAATTTTTTTTCTCAAACTTACTTTTTATCGTATATGTTTCGTTATATATATATATAAGATGGTTTCTCTATTTCCCGTCATTTACAATTGCAATATTTTCGTCGCAGAACTAACTTGAGATTAAATTTTGTAAGAGCATGAATCTTTTTTTCTTTGACATTTTGGTTTCTCCAATTTTTATACAAAATAAAAGGACTTATTTGTGACTTGGATTCCTGTTTCCTGATAAGGAGAGCATTTGACTCTGGGAACGTCGATTAAAGGATCTTCTTAACATCATCAAGGTGTTTTTATTTCGTCTGAGGTATGTCGTCTTACACACTTATTATTCTAAAATGAAGGAAATGCTCAGTGACACCAGTGCATATGAAAAAAATCGCTTCTAGTCCTCTCAAAAAACTTCAAACTTCTACTTTTGATTTATTAAAAGAGTGAAATTTTAAAGGATATTTTAGTATTAATTTTAAAACAAAGTCATTGTCAACTTCCAGTCGCAAAAATATATGGGCTTCCAAAGGTTTATGAAATTAATTTTCCTCCAAGACCAGTTTATTATATCAACACTCCAACTCCTTATATAGCTAAAACTATGAGTAACACCTTACCTGATTCTATTCCGCAATTAAATTCCTTGGTTAAAAATTCTATTGCTTTTCGAGAAAATATTATTAAAATTAAAATTCCGAATAACCATATTTTTATGTCTTTAGATGTAATCTCACTTTTCGTTAATATTCCTTCAGGTTTGATTCTTTCTAGTATCGGTGAAAGATGGTGTCACATTAAAAACTTTACTAATATTTCTCAAAATGATTTTCTATCTGGTATCTCTTTTCTAATGAATTCTACTAGTTTTCAATTTAATAATAATTTTTATTATGAAAAATTCGGGACTCCAATGGGGTCTCCGATATCAGATATTCTTGCTGAAATTGTATTGAAAGATCTCGAAATAGAAATTTTTAAAAATTTAAAGGTCAAAACCCATTCGTTTTATAGATATGTTGATGATACTTTTTTAATTGTTCCAGAAGACGAAATTGAAAACATTGTTACTCATCTTAATAACTGTCACGAAAGGTTAAAACTCACATTTGAAGTTGAATCTGAGAATTATATCAGTTTTTTAAACTTGAAAATTATCAGAAAAAAGTGGTCTCTTTTAACTCTTATCCAGATATATCCCATCCAATTCTTAGACTTTTTTTCAACTTCAATATCAGTACTATTCTTAGAATTGATTCAAAATTTTACCTTTTTATAAAACCGGGGAAAGACCTATTCGAAAAATTAGAACAGTGTAATGTTGTTTGTAAATTGGATTGTTCTTGTGGTATGTCCAATATGGGACAAACTAAAAGATCGCTAAAGACTAGAAAAAATGAGCATTTCAGAAATTTCAACCATTGTATTAAAAACCATAAAGAAATTTCTAGACACATTAACTCTGCTCATAATGGAAATTCAAATTTCGAATTCAAATAATTATATCAAAATGAGAGTGGCAATGCTTAGAACAATATTAGTGATTTGAAATTTCATAATTCTGCTCATAATATGATTTTAAATAAAGTTTGTTAACGGGATTTTACCTTTTAAAATTCGTTAAAAAAATTCAATTCAGGCGCCTAAATTTTCTTTCTACCGAATCAGTACGTTCGATCCTTTCAGTACCCGATCAACTGCATCGCCTGCATAGTACATTGTACCATGCTACCTTTCAAAAATCCTTTTTTTCTAGAAATCATTAATTTTATTCAAATTCTAAATTCTTCATCACAATGAACTAATTACCAAAAATGTTTTTTTCAAAATGCTTATCTTAATTTTTCTATATAATTGACTCTTTTATTTACGAAACCTTCTCTTTTCAAATTTGCACGATGTCAGATCGAATGTGCATTGTTTTTGGAGGAAACTCTCCTTTTCTTTTTTCGGAAATGTTACTATTGTAACTGAACTTGACAGGTCTCCCTAATGGTAAGTCATTGTATTTCGATGTTGAAAAATTAGGTTTTAAAATACTTTGACTTCTTATGTAATTTCCTATGCAATTCTTTCAATAGATTTAACCATGGATTCCTGATGAGGTTACTATGACTAGTGACGAAACGTCAAATTTTATCAAATATTATTTGGTCTGGAAGTATTGTTAACTTTCTTCTATATACATTTTTTTGTCAAATTGGTGGATTTATGGTTAAGTTTTTGAGTTTCGAGTGAAATTGGGGAATTTTTAACTCAACCCTAAACTTGATTTCTGTGCTCCAAAACCCTCCTTGCACGAAAAAATGTCATGGAAATTTACCAAATTAATAAACTTTGCACACTTTTGTAAAAGTTTGGATTTTTGCGTTAAATTGTGGAATTTTGATATTTCTAACCCTTTGTATTATGTGTTTCGAAAACCTACCTCGTACTGACTTTTATGAAAATCTACCAATTTATAAAAAAATGTTAAGTTTTGTTAACATTTTTAAATTTTGAGTAAAATCTTGGAATTTTTTTATTTTGACCCAAAAATTTGTTTTCTGTTTTCGTAATATCTAAATAATTCCTTATGGTCTAACTTAAAACTAATTCCCAACCTAAGATTTATATTACAATTAATGCTTGAGAAACTACTTATAACTTGCCTACTTATTCTAGTTTTGGGAGATGCACGGGTACTCGCGTGCACGTACATTCATCGGAAAACTGTTAACTCACTTTTTTTGATCTAGGAGGTATTCGTAATTATTAATAAATAAACCCTCAATTCATTAGGACCCGTATCCGCCAATTTCCATTATTTCCGATGGCTAGTTATTTGATTATGATTTAAAAGAAGGATATTATTTGCAAAAAATAAATTAATTCCGAAATGTGTTTTCGAAGTGCCGGTTGAGCTCCCCGGTGTCGACCCGTGCGCCAGAGTGAGAAAGAATGTAAAAATAGAGAGAGCGATAGTGTTGATGGAAGGTAGGGAACGCGCGTGAGAAAGAGAGAGAGGGACACTGGCTTACTTGCCTGGAGGCTACCGCAATGTTTTCACTGACCTGAAAACACGCCGGTGGCACGTGATCGGGAGCTGTTTACTTCGGAAGAAAAAAAATCTCGTCGCTTAGGACTTCGTAAAATGCTCAATTAGTCACGTAGGTCCTTCACTCGATTTACCTTTCGGAAACTTGAGTGGAAGATTACACGGACAAATTGCTTGTGTTTCTCGAGGTTCTCAATTCAGACACCTGACATACAACAAATTATTCTCGCCTGAATAAGTTCACCGCATCTGATTATAATTATTCATAATATTGATGCTTGAATGTCGAAAACATCTGGAAGATTAAAGGAAAATTTTTATGATTTTGAAAGATTTTTTTTAAATTTCAGGAAAAGTTCGAGTCAGTTTAAATGATATTTATCTTCCAAGCTTCAAAAGGTACTAAATATCGTTGATCTGACCCGAATTTTCCTGAAATTTTACAAAATCCAGAAATATAAAAAATTACACTTTTTCTTGGTCACATTTAGACGTTTACTCACTCTCGAGCGTGAAAGTACAAATTTGTCAAAGAAAAAATGTCCGACCCACTTTTTTTTTTATTCTTCACGATTTCAAAGAATTGAAGAAAAGCTATTTTTTGAAATAGAGATTTTTTTAAAATATGTTTTTTTTTAAAGAAGGATTTGAATTAAGGATTTGAAGGTTTAAAGATTTCTTGCAATATAACTAAAAAAAACGTAAAATTATGGATAATCGTAGAAAACATTATTTCAACAAATGATGTGTTCATGAAATCTTTTCTTTTATATAACATTGGAACATCTTCAATTAATGTTACTCTATGAAGCTTAGGCGGCTTCAACAATTTGCCTGTTGTTGACGAGCAGCAGAAACGTCAAATAGAAAAACTAGCCGTTTGTATTGCCATAGTTGTTTTTTTATAAAAAAAACTGAAGGCTAATTCAAAAACCAGACTTGACAAATCTCCTATAAACCTTATGACCTTTTATTAAAATTTGTTTCGTCCGAATTGGTTAATATTTGTGGGCTGTACGTTATTTGGAACTAAAAAAGTAATTTTCCTCCCAATGTGCGTCAGTGGGATTAAAGGCACTTAGTCCGTTCAATAAATCATCTTATATCAATTGGCAGAACGAAAAAATGGTTTCATAGAGCCATTTTAAATTACCTTATAAGTTAATAGTCTTTTTTAAAAAAAAATAAAAAAACTGACTGACCATTATGTAATTGCTAGTTATTCATAAAAAGATGCACTTGTACAAAATTAACATTTTAGAGCCGAAAGTTCGAGATTCATCGTAAACCTTCAGTTTTCATACGCAGTGCAACTGCATATTCTATTAAATACACAATCAAATAAAATAGAAATCTGAAAAAGTAATATTGCACGTATAAATATGTTTTGTGAATAAGTGTGGGAGACTTACTCTTTTTGGAGTAGCTAAGGTCGGGGCAAAAGCGGAGGGCCCTCCCTTCTTTTGATTCCAACTTGCACCAAAGAATATCTGAATTCTATCCTGAGAAGTATCTTAAAGCTTAAGGTCCTTTAGGTTCAACGATATGATCACTTTTATCCTAAAAAATGTTGTGAAGAGTTAGAGGGCAAAATGCCACAAAAACCGCGGTCTTTCGATTTTTCGAATGAACATTTTGATTTAAATTTTATTCAGAAAAAATATCTTCTCGTTTCACTTCGTTGGGGTTCGAACACCAGGTCAACTGATTTCCGCTCAGGTGCTCTGACCACTGAGCTACAGAGAGACCAGAGGAAGAATACCTTTTTCTGAAATACGCTTCATTTAGTAAGATGTTACATATCAATTTTTAATAGAAATCTGTATTACCATCGGAGAAGGTAACGAATCGATAAGAAAAATCCACACATAAAATGGAAATCTACAATATCGACCAAAGTTATATTCTCCTATGCAGATCATATTTTAACGTCATTTCAGACAAGATGGAGAATAAACATTTTTTAATTGAATTTTATTCAGAATAAAGATGTTCTCCAGTTATCTGCTGGGATTCGAACACCAGGTCAACAGATTTTTGGTTAGGTGCTCTAACCACTCAGCTACAGAGAGATCAGAGAAAGAATTCTTTTTTCTGATATACGCTTTATTTAGCAAGATTTGATATATCAATTTTCAATAGAAATCTGAATTATTATCGGAGAAGGTAACGAATCATAACGAGTGAGAGGAGAAATCTTTTTTCTGAATGAAATTTAATTTGGAAAAGTTTATTCTCCATCTTGCCTGAAATGACGTTAAAATATTTTCTGTTTAGGAGAATATAACTTTGGTCGATATTGTAGATTTCCATTTTATGTGTGGATTTCTCTTCTTGATTCGTTACCTTCTTCGATGATAATACAGATTTCTATTGAAAATTGATGTAACATCTTACTAAATAAAGCGTATTTCAGAAAAAAGAATTCTTCCTCTGATCTCTCTGTAGCTCAGTTGTTAGAGCACCTGACAGGAAATTAGTTGAGCTGGTGTTCGAATTCCAGCGGAGTGAAAGGAGAATATCTTTTTTCTGAATAAAAATTTAATTAATAATCTTATCTAATCTTGTAATCTTGTAATTTATGTTACACGAAATATCGAAGTGGTTATCCGTCGATCTCTGAATAAATTGGTAATAAAGGTGAGATTTGAAAGTTCATTTTATAGGTTGCATAGACCAACTCGTCATCGATCCAGAGACGATGGAGTTAGAAATGTACCGGTTACAAATGGCTGCATGCCATTCGTATTCACAGTTTCGTCCCGACGGTATTTCTCATAAGTTCTCCTCCAACTTTTCCCGTATTCAATTTGCGTATTCGCTTCAGGGGTTCTCCGATCAAAAACCCTATTTTCAACATTGACTGATCCCTTGCAACTCTGACAGAGAACCTCTATCAGTTGGAGAAAAAATTCTTATGCAGTGAAGCATTCTCTGGGTTTAGTAACTTTTCTTGCGGTGCTCGAGAAAAAATGTTTAGACAATAGAAAATAAAAAGAAGTCTTTTCTACGTTGCGTAAATAAGGAAAAATGTCTGTTTTCGGTTCAGTTCTAAAAAGCTAATATTACATCAGAAAAAATCCCCTATTCTTCCGTTCAAAAATTATATTTTTCCCGGTAGAATTTTAAGTAATTAAAATATTAATTACACAATACTATTGACCTTATCATATAAATTACCGACAGCATTAGCTGCAATGTTAATCTCGATTCGGGAAGAATCCAGATGTCAAGGCATTTCGAGCGCGGATAGCACTGAGGAGGTGGTTTTCTGCAGTTTTCCTCTCCCCTGGCCAAACTTCCAGGCAAATTCGAGGACTTCTAATGAAGTCGGGTGCAGCCGCGGGTTATCACTCGTTATGATTAAATTCATACAGCGATTATAATTTCACGTTAGTAAAAGAATAGAGATAAATGTGTTTCTGTTTCACTGGGATTTTAAAATAAAAAGGCATTGTACAAGTAAAAGGTTTTAACTGCAGTACTACGGGACTTGAACTAAAAAGTATATTGTTTAATGTATATTATTGTAGAATTGATTTGAAAAGCTAATAATTTTCTTGAATATATTATAAATCATAATTTGCTCGTAGCTTAGGAGATATTTGCGTTCTTGTGAACAAGAATAAAAATATAAATTCAGGGTTTCCGATGGGAAATCATACTTCAATATATTTTCTATCTGGTAACATTATTCTTTTGTGAAAAAAAAATATAACACGAGCGTTTTGTCTCGCCAATTTTCAATATGTTTTCCTCGAAAAGCGTTTTTTCGAAGTTCCAATTTCAAAATTGCAAAAGCAATTTACATAACTCTATACTGACAATGTAAACCATTCTTTTGCAGAACGTCCCAATCTGTTGATGAAAAACGTAGAGTATAAATGAATTATAAATTTATTGTGCTAATTATATAAATTAAAGTAATATGTAATTGATGAGTTGAAAAGCTAAAAAAAATTAGTGAAATTTTCAATTAAGTAGCTAAATTGTCAACAAATAAGGTTGAAATCTGAACAAAAAATTGAATGAATTGAATCAGAGAAGACGAATTTTTAACGAAATACGTGAATCCTCTACCACATAAGATTCATTTTCTAAGTTGAATTTTTAACCAGGAAAGATTTCGCTGTCAATGAAGAAAATTTTTTTATTAAAAATTTTAAACTTTCAAGCCAAAAAGACGAGCTTTCTACAAACCCGTCAAATTCTTAACCAAATAGTTGAATCTGCAACCAAAAATTAAAAAGTTAAATTTACATTTGCGAAAATTAGTTTTTAATACAAAAAACGATTCTTTACATAAAGTTAAATTTTCTACCAAATAGTTTAATTTTCTAGCAAATTACGGAATTTTAGATAATAGAAGTAATTTTCTACAAAATAGTTTAATTTCCAAACAAAAAGTATTCATTTTTACAAACAATAAAAATTTCAAACATAAAAGTTAATTTTCGACCGTAAAAGATTAATTTTTAGGCATAAAATTGCATTTGTAACTATAAAAGATGGATTTACAAAACAAAAAGACAAATAAGAATCAATATAATTGTTAAATTGCAATTAAAGCATATGTATTAACAACAACACAGTTGGATTTTCCACATAAAGGGATGACTTTTTAGAAAAATAGTTGAATCTTCAACCAAGAATATTAATTTTCTACAAAAAAAAAGACAAATTTTCAATAAAATACCTATAGGTTTAACCAAATAGTTGCATTTCCGGCCAAAAAGATTAATTTTCTACCAAAAAAGACCAATTGCCAACAAAACACATTTATTTTCAACCAAATAGTTGAATTTTTTATTTGAAAGATATCACTTTTTATCAAGAAATTGAATAGTTAAATTTGCTACCAAATAATTGAAGTTTCTACCAAATTATTAAATTAGCAAGCCAAGAGGACGAAGTTTCTACAAAACAGTTTATTCTTCACACGGAAAATATGAATTTCCAACTAAAAAATTAATTTTCAAAGAAACAGTTAAATTTTCTACCAAATGAATAAACTTTCAGTTAGAACAAAAAAAATTTTAAACGAAAAAAAACGAATTTTCAACTAAAGAGATGAAGTTTTGAATAAACTTATAAATATTCAAAAAAATATATTTTAATAAAGAAATACTAATATAAAATTCAAATTGAAAAACTTGAAATTATACTTCTCGTAAAAATATTATATTAAATTTTAACCGAACAGTTGCATTTGTAAGAATTAAGTTTTTAACCATATCTTACAATTTTTAACCAAAACAGATGTCCGAATAAAATCAAAATTTCAGTAGTAGACTTTCCAACCGAAAAGAGGTAATTTACGTAATTTATGCGGAGTTTTGTTGAACAATTGTTGAAAATTCGTCTCCTTTGCTTGAAAGTTCAAATACTTCATTGTAAATGCAACTGTTTTGTTGATCATTAATTTTTCTTGCTGAAATTTTAAGTATCTAGTTGAAATTTCATCTTTGCATGTTGCAAAAATTCAACTGTGGTTAAGAGTTCAACTATTTTATTGAAAATTTCAATATTTTGTTAAAAAGTTACCTTTTTTTCGAAAATTCAACTATATTGTTGAAAGTTCGTCTTTTTCGTATTTATTGGTAGAAAAGTTATTGGTTGAAAATTCATCTTTCATGGTAGAAAATTCAACTGTCTTCTATAAAGTTCGTCTTTTTGTCTTAAAGATTCAACTATTTATTCAAACACAAACCTTATTTGTGGTTAAAGTTTGATCTTCTTTATTTTAAAATTCGACCAGTTGATTAAAAAAATCATCTTTTTATTTTAAATATTCAACTAATTTCTTAGAAATTCAACTCAGGGGCTGATAGCAAAAGCATACTAAGAAAAGAGTCGGAGCAAAAGCGGGTTGATTATTTCTCAGCGCAAGAACGAATTAGCAAAATTCGGATTTACAATCTTGATGAAACAAATGTATACTCCTAAAGTACATCAATGCTGAATTATTGATGCCTGAAAAGTTAGA
>JAABKJ010013250.1:0-10351 GCA_011634705.1 Andricus grossulariae
GTATTTTGAATATGTCCTACAAATATGAACTCATTTCAATAATATTTGGCCGAGTTAGAACGATTTCAGTTTTAAAACTTAATTAAATCAGAGAGAAACTTTTTTTCAATATTTCGTTTTTATTATTAAAAACAAAGTGTGACAAAAAAAATACTCATAGAAAAAAGTGTCATTCCTTATTCGGTACAATTCTACATTAAAAAAAATTGATTTTTTGTTTTTGAAAATTTTCTTTTTTTGAGACGATCGGACAATCCTTTTGCGCGCTTTCAAGCGTCGGGCTGGTTATTGCATCCGGCGGCTCAATTTTTAACCGAAAATATTAATTTGTTACCAAAGATGAAGAATTTTTTACCAAAAAAATTAGTTTTCTACCAAAAGAGGTATGCTCATCAAAATAATGAATTTTCAAACAAATAGTTGAATTTTCAACTAAAAAGGATACATGTTCTACCAAAAATGAAGTAATTTAATTTTTAGTTAAAAAATTTAATTTTTAATCGCAAGAGAACGAATCTTTAACAAAATATTCAAATATTTAACCAAAAAGATTAATTTTCTATAAAAAGACGAATTTTTAACAAAATACAATAATTTTCTAACCAAGTAGTTGAATCTTCAATCAATAAGATAAACGTTCTTATAAGAGACGAGTTTTCAACCAAGAACATTAATGTTTACCAATAGAGGTAAATTTTCAAACAAGATAATTAATTTTCTATCAAAAGATTAATTTTCAACCAAAATACACGAACTTCCAAGCAAACTGTCGAATTTTCAATCAAATAGTTTGATTTTCAATTACAAAAGATCAAATTTCAATTCAAAATATCAATTTTTGAACCGAAAATATAATAATAAAATTCACAGTTAAACAATTAATGATGAATGAATTTTGAACCAAATTACATAAATTTTTAACAAAAAATGGAAAACTTACATTTTTAGTTAAAAAAATTAATTCTTGACCAAAAAAAGAATGAATTTCAAACAAAATAGTTAAATTGTTAATCATAGAAATCAATCTTAACAAAAAAAAATTTTTATTTCAAAACAAAAACAGTTGAATTCATACAAAAAATGCGACTTGTAAACGATGCGTTTGAATTCTCAAACAAATTGTTAACTCTTAAATCCCAAAATACGAATTTTTTACAATACAGTTGCATTTTGCATTCGAAACTATGAATTCTCCACCAAATTTTTTGAGTTTCCGACCGAAAAGACGAATATTCAATTAAATTGTTGAACTTTCAATCCGAACGGATGTATTTTCTATAAAACGTTTGTATTTTTAACAAACAAAAAATAAAAATTTTTACCAGAATAAATGAATTTCTGAATCAAAAAGATGAAATTACGACAAAAAAGTTGAATTTTTAACCCAGAAAAATTTTTCAGTCCAAAAAAAATGTAACAACGTTGTTGAATTTGAAGCCAAAAATACGAATATTCTACAAAACATTCTAAATTTTAAACAGGAAATATAAATTTCTAACACAAAAGTCGATCTTAAACCTGTTAGTGGAATTTTCTACCAAAAAGATTAATTTTGTAACAAAAGTCGAAGTTTCAATAAAATACATACAATACGAGGGATGACTTTTCAGCAAAATTATTGAATTTTGAACAAAATAATTACAGTTTCAACAAACAAAAAAAATACATTTTTGAATAAAAAAGATGAATTCTCGATCAAAATTATAATAGTAGACTTTTGAACCGAAATGAAATAAACCTTCAAACAAAAATTGCTGGATGTTCTCATTGGCTTCTATTAATTGAGTTCGCATTCAAGTGGAAAAACGAGAAAAAGTGATGAATAGTGGAAAGACCAAATATCAATTTTGGTTATTTATAGACAGAAGAAGAAAAATGGTTTAAATAAACATTAAGTTGAATGTTTAGTATTTTTAGAATACCAGGTTGGAAAACTGAAAATTGTTCTTAGAAAATAAAATTAATTTTCATTTCGGGCTATCCAATATTTTTGACACTGTTTTATTTTTTCCCCAATTATTAACACAGCCTACAACTCTAAATGTTCTATATGTGCAGATATCCCTTTTGTGTAAGATACACATCAAACAAGGTTAACTTTCGCAAACCTTAAAACTTTACTCAACTGCCTTTATCCTAAATCGCCTGCTACTAGAACATTGAAATAACTATCCGGGTGTCGACCTGGAGCATCAAAGGGGCTACATATAAGCTGATTATAGTGAGTTAACGTGTATACTGGAAGCGCAAGTTCCCGTCTACCTAGTTACCTCGGAAAGTCTACTCACAAATTCTTTCATCAAAAACGAAAATGATCGTAAAAAGAAAATTATATTTATGATAGAAAAAGAACACAGTACGAAATAATTCTGGCTGCATATAAGCTGATTATATTGAGTTAAGGTGTAAACTGGAAGCACAAGTTCCCATTTACCTAGTTGCCTCAGAAACTTTGCTCGCAATTTCTTTTATGAAAAAAATTACATTTTAGAGACAAAAACTTAACAAATATAAGAAGCTTAGAACAATAGAGTAATATATCATTTTTCCGGATGATGGAATTAATCAGTTTGTTGAGGACTCAATAATTTAATTAAGATATTCTCTTTTGTGATGGCATTCTAGAGTGGTTGGAAACGGGTGCGAATACTTTATTGGAAACGGGAAATTTGTGTTACGGCATTCTAGAGTGGTTGGAAACGGTTGCGAATACACTATTGGAAACGGGAAATTTTTGTTATGACATTCTATAGTGGTTGGAAACAGGTGCTAGTACACGATTGGAAACGGGAAACATTTTTAAGGCATTCTAAAGTCGTTGGAAAAGGGAAATTTTTGTTACGGCATTCTAGAGTGGTTGGAAACGGGTGCGAATACACTATTGGAAAAGGGAAACTTTTGTTATGGCATTCTATAGTGGTTCGAAACAGGTGCGAGTGCACGATTGGAAACGGAAAACATTTTTAAGGCATTCTCATGTGATTAGAAACGGGAAACATTCGTTACGGCATTCTAGAGTGGTTGGAAACGGGAAGCTTTTGTTACGGCATTCTTGAGTGGTTGAAAACGGGTGCGAGTACACCATTGGAAACGGAAAACTTTTGTTATGGTTTTCTAATGTGTTTGGAAACGGTAGCAAGTACACCATTGGAAACTGGAAACTTTTGTTATGGTATTCTAATGTAGTTGGAAACGGTAGCAAGTACACCATTGGAAAAGGAAAACTTTTATTACGGCATTCTAGAGTGGTTGGAAATGGAAAGCTTTTGTCATAGGTTTCTTGATTGGTTGATAACGGGTGCGAGTACACCATTGGAAATGGGAATTTTTTGTTATGGTATTCTAATGTGGTTGGAAACGGTAGCAAGTACACCACTGGGAACGGGAAAATTTTGTTACGGCATTCTCGATTAGTTGGCAACGGGTGTTATGCAATTATTTTTATTTTAGGCGACCAAGATAATTGTAGTTTGCACAGATATTGCTTCAGCTTTGAAAAAGACTTAGCAATATTTCGCAACATGTCGGGACTATTATTTCTATAAACTGAATAAATAAAATCAAAAAGCAACAGGAGGTTTCAACAAACTTATTATCTTCAATAGAGTGATACATCAATTGTTTTGCGATGATAAAATCAATACAGGATTGTTGGGGCCTCAATAGTTCAATCAAACTCTTCTCTAAGATGCTCATCAACTAAGGGTACCAACTAAGAAATTTTTGTTCAAACTGATATTGCTTCAGCTCTAAAAAAGACTTAGCACTAAGTCGAAACATGTTGGGACTGTTATTTCTACCATCTAAATAAATAACATCAGAAATTCAGAGAAGGTCTCTACAAACTCATTAATTTCAATAGAGTAACACATCAATTGTTTTGCGATGATAAAATCAATACAAGATTGTTGGGGTACAATAGTTCAATCAAGCTACTATCTAAGAAGCTCACCAACTATGGCTACCAACTAAGATAATTTTTGTTCAAACTGATATTCCTTCAGCTTTAAAATAGAGTGAGCACTATGTCGAAACATGTCGGCACTATTATTTCTACCTTCTACATAAATAACACAAAAAATCCAGAAAAGGTCTGAACAAACTTTTCAATTAAAAGAAAGGGATACATCAATTTATTGGGATGATAAAATCAGTACAGCATAGTTGGGCCTCAATAGTTTAAGCAAGCTGTTCTCTAAGAAGGTCACCAACTAAGGCTACCAACTAAGATAATTTTTGTTCAAACTGATATTGCTTCAGCTTTAAAAAAGACTCAGCACTATGTCGAAACATGTCGGGACTATTATTTCTACAATATAAATGAATAACATCACAAAGTAAGAGCAGGTCTCAACAAACTTATTAATTTCAATATAGTAATACATAAATTGTTTTAGAATTATAAAATCAATACAGGATTGTTGGGGCCTCAATAGTTTAATCAAGCTATTCTCTGAAAAGCTCACCAACTACGGCTACCAACTAAGATAATTTTTGTTTAAACTGATGTTGCTTCAAATTTAAAAAAAGACTTAGCACTATGTCGAAACATGTCGGGACTATTATTGGTACCATCTAAATACATAACATTAAAAAGTCAGAAAAGGCCTTACCAAATTTATTAATTTCAATAGAGTGATACATCAATTGTTTTGCGATGATAAAATCAATACAGGATTGTTGGGGCCTCAATAGTTTAATCAAACTCTTCTCTAAGATGCTCATCAACTAAGGGTACCAACTAAGAAATTTTTGTTCAAACTGATATTGCGACAGCTTCAGAAAAGACTTAGTTCTTTTTCGAAACATGTCTGGACTATTATTTCTACCATCCAAACAAGTAACATCAAGAAGCCAGAGAACGCACTTAAAATGTCACTAATTGCAATAGAGTGATGCTACCGAAACTTGATTGACAAAGCGAATTACAACTTTTGGACCATAACTTGCATTTGGAATTCAAGTTCGACCTAATACCTGCCCTACTAAAATGCTGACCCCAATTCTCATGCAAAATGTTTTCCAGGTTGGTTCTATAAAGTTAAATGATCCGTTACTCACCTTTCCTCTCGATAAACTCCACAACACTCGTCACTCGCAATGTTCGTAGGTACTTGATTTATCTACAATACTACAATTTACATACGTACATCGCACGGAAGTGATCACTTACTAAATCTAAATTACAAACAAGCATGCTAGTTAGCTTGTAATCCATTTCGTAACATTATTCACTAAAAAAAATGGTTAGTTGGACCAACTGTTTAGTTTGTAAGAGATGTTGCCACTATTTTATTAGTTGGAACAACAATTCACTCAGAAAAATAGTTGTTTCGAAACAAAAGCATCGTACTCTTGTCTTTTTTTTTAATCAGGTTAACATCTTTTTTATTCAAACAGAATTATTTGGCTGAAATGCTAGATGAAGTTGGTGACAAAAGAATAATGTTTGCTACAAACATTATTTTTGAGACAAATGAAAATCCTCTTAACATTAAATTCGAGAGGAAATCCTATTTGTGTCAAGGAAGATCCTTTTGTCACAAGAGGATATTTCTCTGAGTGATTTTATTAGTTGCAGTGACTATTAAATTCGTACCAGCAACTAAGAAAATGGTTGACTCAACTGACAGTATAGCAGTATCATATCTTACAAACTGAATAGTTTGGCCAAACTTTTTTTACAGTGTATCAAGTAACCTACAAATCTTTGAATATATTATTCTAGACACTGAGAGAAAAAGTTGTCTTGAAACAAAAGCACCATCCTTTTGCCTGATTTGTTTTGAATAAAGTCAACATATCTTTACATGAACAGAATTATTTGACTGCAAGATTAGGTGAAGTTAGTAGCATAAGGAAAATGTTGGGACACCGGACACTGAACTGAAACTATCAAAGTTTCTGTCCGGTGCTACGAGACCCTAAAAGGGTATTCATCACTTTTCGAAAAACTTCTTTTAAAAAAGAAATGTAACTTTGAAGTACAATTCGGCTAGAATTTCCCCTGGGCCATTCACCTTGCCATCATTAAAGACCCTTGCGGTGTGCACTGCACTGTGCTCAAATTGAACTTTACTGAAACACACATACTCGTAGGAACTATCATTGATACTTATACGAATATATAACTTATACTTACACACATGCACCTCGGAAAATATGTGTGAACTTGTGGAGTATGTACTATCTATCCGGATATATTTATGGCTAGGGAATATTGCGACCATGCCAGCCCCATTAACGAAACAATTTATCATAGAAGCTCTGCACTTGATAAACCCCTTCGAGGCGTGTACCAAATATTTGACCGCATTTATTCTCAATTATACATACTGCTCAATCGAAGGTATATATCGAAAAAGGATCTGAAAACTAGGACTCAGTACTGTACTGTCCTAGTAAGGACAACCTTCTGGCGGAAAAGAACTCCTAAAAATGCGATCCAGCGGCGGTGGATTACTTCGGATTATATCGGATTACCTTGGATTACCTTCATATAAATAATGACTCTGGATTACCTGAGATTACTCCAGATTAAAACATTAATTTTCAATCAGAAACAAAGCTTTTTTAACAACACAGTTAAATTTTTAAGCAAAGAGATGAATTTTCGAATGAAATGATCAATCTTCAACAAAAAATCTAACATTTTAACCAAATTTTTAATTTTCTACAAAGTAGATTAATTTTGAACGAATCCAGGTGAATTCTGAACGAGAAGTTCAATAGCTGATATTTCAATCAAAAAAGGTTTAGATTTTTGTCATAAGCTTGGCTAGTCGTTCTGAATTATTGGAATGATTAATCCATTCCCTTTTCCAATTTCCTCATTTATCGGGACTAGACACAGCCATTGAAAAAATAATAAATTTTAACAAAATATATCAATTTTAAATAAATATTTGAATTTTCAATAAAACATTTCAATTTCAAAAAAAAAATAATAATTTTGAAGCAAGAGTCTTAATGTTCTACCAAAAAGAAATACCAAAAATTCTACCAAAAAAAACTGAGAAAGACACATTTTGACTAAAAATGAAATAGTTACATTTTCAATTGAAAACAATAATTTTTTATAAGAAAAATGAATGCTCAACAAAACACTCAAATTTCTAGCCAAAGAGATGAACTTTTAACTGAAGAAGATCAATTTTCAATTAAAAATGGAATAGTTAAATTTTCGGATAAAGAAACTAATTTTCCACAGAATACCAGAATTTAGTACTGAAAAATTATAAATCTTCAACTCAAAATATGACTTTTTAACAAAATTGTTACATTTTCTATGAAGTCAACTAATTTTTATTCAAAACAGGTAAATTCTGAATACAAAAATTAAAAGTTGATATTCCGACCAAAAAAGGTTTGAATTTCAAATAAATCAGAATTAAAATCAACCAAAAAAGACAAATTTTCAACAAAATAGTTCATTCCCCAACCCAAAAGTCGGATTTTTTACAAAATAGTTGACTGTTAAATTAATTTTTACTGAAAATAATTTATTTAACAAAATACAAGAATTTTAACCAAATTTTTAAATTTTCAACAGAATAGTTCAGTTCTCATTCAAAAAATGAATTTTAAAACAAAAAACTTAATTTTATACCAAGAAAAAACGAAATTTCAGCAAAAAATAAGAATTTTTAACTAATAAAGACAAATTTTTCACCAAAAAGGAAATATGTGACTTTTCAGTTAAAAAGAAAGAATTTTTTGGTAAAAAAAATTAATTTTTATCAAAATAGTCAATTTTTCAATCAAAGTGATGAATTTTTCACAAAAAATGGAACAGTTAAATTGTCAGTTAAAGAAATTAATTTTCAATTAAAAACAAATAATTTTAAACAAGATGCGTGAATTAAGAACTAAATAGTTGAATATTCAAATGAAAAAGATGAATTTACAATGAAAAATGGAATAGTTCAATTTTCAGTTAAAAAAAAATAATTTTCAACTGGGGGAATAAAAGAATTTTCAACAAAAAAGATAAATTTTCAAGCAACTGAAAAATATCAGTTTTTGAGTAAATATCGAACAATTAAATTTTCAGTTGAAGAAATTAATTTTCAATCAGAAAAAAAAAATTTTCAACAAAATACATCAATTGAGAACCAGATAGTTGAATATTCAAATAAAAAAGATAAATTTACAATAAAAAATAGAATAGTTTAATTTTCAGTTGAAAAAAAATTAATTTTCAACAAAATAGTCAATTTTTCAACCAAAGTGATACATTTTTCATTAAAAAACATTAATTTTACACTAAAAATAGAACAGTTGAATTTTCAGCCAAAGAAATGAACTTTTGATAAAAAAAAAGAATTTTCAACAAAATGCCTGAATTGAGAACCAAATAGTTGAATATGGAAATAAAAAAGATAAATTTACAATGAAAAATGAAATGGTTCAATTTTCAGGTGAAAAAATTTATTTTCAACAGGGGAAAAAAAAGAAGAATTTTCAACCAAAAGATAAATTTTCAAGAATCTAAAAAATATCAATTTTTGAGTAAAGACGGAACAATAAAAAATGGAATAGTTTAATTTTCAGTTTAAAAAAATTAATTTTCAACAAAATAGTCAATTAGTCAACCAAAGTGATAAATTTGTCACTAAAAAAGATTAATTTTCCACTAAAAATGAAACAGTTAAATTTTCAGCTAAAGAAATTAATTTTTATTAAAAAAAAATAATTTTCAACAAAATTCGTGAATCGAGGACCAAATAGTTGAATATGGAAAAAGAGAGATAAATTTACAATAAAAAATGGAATGGAACTTTTCAAAGGGAAAAAAAAGAATTTTCAACCAAAAAGATACATTTTCAAGCAACTAAAAAATATCAGTTTTTGAGTACAGATGAAACAGTTAAATTTTCAGTTAAATAAATTAATTTTTATTCAGAAAAAAAAACTAATTGTCAACAAAATACACGGATTGAGAACGAGATAGTTGAATATTCAAATAAAAAAGATGAATTTACAATAAAAAATGGAATAGTTTAATTTTGAGTTTAAAAAAATAATTTTCTGCAAATAAATCAAATTTTCTACAAATAAGTTGAACACAATTTGGATTGCCTATGTACATTACTCTGAATTACCTGAATTACACTGGATTACCAGCGTTGTTTTCCCCTCGACAAACTTATGAGTGACATTGTCGTTAAGGTCGACTTCAGTATTGTCAGTTATAGGAAAATGAACCTTAAGAAAGTCAAATTGTGTACCAGAGTTAGTTTTCAAAAATCGGGTTAAACCGGTTAAAAAATAAAATCTTTTTTACGTATTAGATAACAAATTGAATCAAATTGAACCACAAAAGAGTTTTCTAACAAAATGCAAACATCATAGTCTTTTTCCCAAAAAACAATGTATGATATAAAAAACAGATTTCAACTTTGCAAATATAAAAAATGGATAGAAAAATTTGATGAAACCACAAACAAATTTAAATAATTGTTTCTGAATGTTATCATCAACGCCTCGGGATTATTTAAATTTTTACCTTCGAACGGCAGTATAGTTTGCAGAAGATTACTATAAATTTTATAGTGGATACCAGGGCAGTCTTGGACCCAGTCCAAGACGAACGTGAGAATGAGTTTCTCGACCAAAAATGGTTGAGTTTCATGCTTGGGTAGAATACAGAATATAGAATGTAGAATATGGAATGTAGAATGTATGAAAGTTGGTTCTCTTACCACGTCGATGAGTTGTGAAAGCTTGAGCTTGATGCACACGCGAAGAACGTCCGAGGTATTAACTACGGGTCGCACAAGCTTATTGTAGTTGGAGAGGAGGTCGTCGTAGAGCCGCTTTGCGTCCGGATTGCCAGCGACGGCCCCGTGAACAACCAACGCCGACAGAAACCATACGCGAAAGGTTTCCCCGATTATGGGGGGCATTCTGGAACCCCCTAAAACCCCACTGTGGCGTCACGTCACCTTGTTTCACCTCTTTCACCTCTTTCACCTCTTTCACCCTTACGCGTTGCACAACACCTGCAACAATTTTTTTTAATCAGTATTTTTTGTATTTAAATAATTTTTTCATCAAGCTGAGAGATTAATTATCTGAAGTCAGGAGTCAAGGGGGGAATTTTAGAGGAATTTTTTATATTTGAATAATTTATTTATAAAGCTGAGAAATTAATGATCAGAAGTCAGGAGTCAAGGGGGGAATTTCAGAGGAATTTTTTATATTCAAATTATTTTTTCATAGAGCTGACAGATTATTTATCAGAATTCAGGAGTCAAGGGGGAAATTTCAGGGGAATTTTTTATATTTGAATAATTTTATCATAAAGCTGAGAGATTAATTATCAGAAGTCAGGAGTCAAAGGGGGAAT
>JAABKJ010013251.1:0-10351 GCA_011634705.1 Andricus grossulariae
TTTTATGGGTTTTTCATGGTTTTTACCATGAAAATCGACTAGTCGCCAATTTTCACTATCATATTCGTAATCAGCGCATCAAAATACATAAGTACACGGAGCCCGAAGAAAATCGGACATATGTCCTTTTCGGAAGTACACCCATTATCAGTCGGGTTGTTAAATAAATAAAATGTAAAACCAAAATCTTCAATTTAATACTATGTTGAAGTTATGAACAAAATGAAAATTGATTAATTCATAATTTAATTAATACATAAATAAATACATATATAAATTTAGAATTTCTTGTTTACATATGAAATCAGAAGATAATTTGATAAATTATTGCTGTATTTTTTATTCAAAAAAGGTGTAAAGTTTCGTAAAATTACTTTTTATTTTATATTTAATTTATTTTCTTATGTGTGCCGCGTTGATTATGATCAATTAAAATACTTTATTATTATATTACCTATGAAAAAATAAAGTAGAAAAGTTTTTTTAATTACGACAAACTTGAACTGGAGAATTTGAAAGGCCTATTTAATTTTTCAAAGTTTTAAGTAATCTATATGAAAAATAGATTTTCACCTAGATAAATAATAAAAAATAAATTTAAAATAGCATTATTTGGAAATCATGAAATCATTATTAAATTAAAAATTCTAAATATAAATCATTAAAATCTTAATTATAAGAAAATACTTAATGCTGGTAATTGGTACCAAGCCTAAATTAGGTTCGGAAATCTAGTTTATGTATAAAAATAATAAGTTATAAAAATGTCTAGAAATAGTTTTTTCCTCGGTTTTTTCAATTTAATAAATCGATTCAAAGTATTTATATTAGGTGCATTTATTTGTGCTTATTTTGATCACTTGCCTTCCTCATAGGTATCAAACGGATTGTGTTAGAGTAAAAAAAAATTATGTTACAAACTAATTAATGAACAAGAGTAATTTTTTCGTAATTTCCAATTAATTTTTGGTACAAAATTAATATTCTTGATTGAAAATTCAACTGTTTGGTTAAGAATTTATGTATTTTGTCAAAAATTTATCTTTTTTGGTAGAAAATTATTTTTCTTGGTTCAAAATTCAACTATTTATGTGAAAATGAACGCAATGGTTGAAAATTCATCCTTTTTGAGAAAAAAATTAATTTTCTTGGTTGAATATTTATCTTTTTGGTTTAAAATTCAATTATTTGCTTGAAAATTTAACTGTTTTGTAGAAAGCTCGTCTTTTGGACTTGAAAATTCAACATTTTCGATGACACTTTTTTCTTTATTGGCTCAAAAATCTTTCTTGTTTAAAAATTCAACTCTTGTTGATTCAACTATTTTGTAGAAACTTCGTCTTTTTTTGGTTAAATTCGACCGTTTCTTTATTTAAAGTAAACATCTTGTCTTGATTGAAATATCAAGTATTATATTTTTTGTCGAGAATTTATCTTTTCTGTTTGAAAATTCAACTACTTGGATGAAAGTTGAACTACTTTGTTAATTTGCGTTATTTTGGGATGACCCATAAATCAATTTACGTGGTTCAAAATTTCAGAAAAAAACTTTACGTAATTTATTCAAGGTCACTGTGAGAAAGCAATATATCTGAAAATCCCCATAAAAGTGTGAAAATGTAGATTTAAAATGGGATCGGTTTACATACTTTCATCTCGAGAGTTTAATTTTACAAAGGAGTGATTTTGTCACGTGTGCCTAGTGGCTGATAACGTCAGGTCAAAGTCCTATTATGGCTTGAGAGAGTACTTATATCCAAGGAAATAAAGATAAATAGCGGCTTCTCGATCCGGGACAAATTGAAAACGGAGTTACCCTCGATTTGTTAGCCAATTACGAATTACGAACGAATCTAAGCACTTTATTTACTGTCGTCATTAAACTGTCACTTTCGACAAATAAGTCTCCCACCCCGCTTGATTAATGATCTTTCTGTTTTAGCAGCTTTAAAATTGAACTACGAGCTGTGCGGGAAATAAAGCTTTGCTAATTTTAAAGACTTTATTAAAAAATGCATCTTCAACAGATGTTGTTTAATGAGAATTTAAATGTAAAAAAGTCTGCCCGCACCGCGGGCACATTCTAATCGCGCGCGATTATATCTTTTTTTATTATATATTTTATTATATATTTCAATCGCGCGCTCGGTTATTGTATTTCCCCCACATTTGTGCACAGATCTTCTAAAATTAAAGGTCAAAGCATCGATAACTGTAATTTGGTAATTGTGAATTCTCCTTTGTTAAAACTCCTTCAGCCGTAACGAAGACATTCTCATCACGTATCTCGTGCTTCGCACTCGATTTGATCCAAAATATTAAGTTTTCTCCATTATGTTCAACACTTTTATATCAAATGTATATTACACTTATTTCTGTACCTCGGCCTGGGATTGCTTATTCAGATATTGCAATATAAAGTGCAAATTTTATTTATCATGATTACTTTAATATTTGTTTCTTATTTTGCATTAAATTTTATTCTCAACTACCCTGAAAAATCTATCATTTCAATAAATGTATATCATTACAATGGATAACATGCATTGGTATTGAAACAAACGTATTTTCATTGTCTTGTTATTATAATTGAAAAATTGCGCATCCGGTAAGAAAAAAAAAAAATTTTATTATTAAGCATTTTATTGCAGTGTGTGTCGTTTTTCCATACATTTGATTTGTTTATTTTCTTTGTTTTTTTTACGATTTGAACTAAAAAAACGCATCCTAGCGTAAAGTGGTTTTAAGCAAATTTATAGATATAAATTAGCCGACAAATTTTGTTAAATAATATGTTATTGTAGCTTGTGTCCTTTTTCCAAAAATGTAATTTTTCATTTTTATAACAAGGTTTTATAAAAAATTTGTGGGTTTTTTTTTTGGTTGAACGACTTTTGTCTTTCATTTTTTTTCGTATTTTGTGTCGTTTTTCCAAAAGTTTTATTTTTTTATTTTTTATTTAGCTTTTTCAGATTAAAAGAAAATCTACGCGTCCTATTGAAAAATTATTGATGACACATTTTTAGCTTTTCTTTTGGATGAGCAACATTTGTGAAATAATTTTCCTCATAGTTTATGACGTTTGTCCAAAAATTAAATTTATTTTTATTTTTAATTTTGTTTTTTACGAATTTAAACAAAAACTACGCCTTCTATCAAAAAGTGATTGTTAACAAATTTGTAGATCTTTTTCAAATGCACAATTTTTGTTGATTTATCTTTTTTGTATTTTGAATAGTTTGACCGCAAAATGGAATTTTTTATTTTTCATTATTTTTTTGTGCGATCAAAATTTGAAATTTCTATTTTTCAAGAAGATTCAAAAATATGTTATGACAACCTTGTAGGGTTTTCAAAAAGCAACGTTTTTCTTCTCTTGCCTTTTTTTCATATCGTGCGTTGTTTAGCTTTAAGTTTTCATTTTAGATTCTTTTTTTTTTTAATTTTGTAAATGCCATAACTTTGGTAATTTGTTGTTTATCGAAAAAAAATCCTCTGGATAAATTGTTCCTCTTTTTGAGTACTATGAAAAACCTTAGATAGAATTTTCAAATTCTGAAAAAAGTTGTCTTAAAAATTTTGAAAATGCTCTAATTTTTTTTATTTCTATCCAAAATGTCTGGCTAACGAACTTGACCTTCATTTTAGGGCAGTTCAAAAGTATACCAAAGGCCAACCCAATCTGTGCATTCTTTCGAAAGCTATCGTCCTCACAGACAGGCATACAGACAGACACATTTGTAAAAACCTGTTTTTCGGATTCAGGGGGTCTCACAACCTGGAAATTTGACGAAAACGGGGGTGAAGGGGGGGGGGGGCATATTTTACACAAATCTAATACCTTTTCTGCTGAGAATGTAAAAATTAAAAACTATAATATTATCGTTATAAATGAATTAGATTTGAAATTATTAAAAAATTTCATCTCGGAAACACATAAAAACTGTTGTCTTATATTCAACAATTTTATTTCAAAATTGATAATATTAATTTTCTAAATCATCGCAATACTCAACATTAAAGTAAAATTTTGCAATAGAAAGAAGGCGGCATGCGTCTAGAAGAAATGCTTTTGTAGACTTTTTGGATCGTCTAAAATATTTAAATTGATTTATTTAAAATGACGACTATGAAAATTTAACGATTTTATTACAATGGTAAATAAAACCAATAACAAATCAAAATTAAATTAATTTTGTTCTTCTCTTGCAAATCTAAATAGGAAGGTTTATGCTCAAAATAATAAGTCCTAAAAATATAAGGCCCAAATGTGAAAAACCATAAATATAAAAAATTATGGTAAAAATTAGAGGACATTAAATTAGCGTAAAAATTGAGTAGGTAATTCAAAGATGTTCAGTTGGTGAAAAGTGTTACAGACTTGGTTTAAGCTGAATAGCAATTTTTTAAAGGCTCAAATATTATGGAAAACTTTTTTTTATCAATTTTACGAGTCAGATTTTTTACAAAGTTAACAAATAATTACAAGAAGGATTATTACACTGTCGATTTATAAATATAAATGCAAGATCATTTTCTTAATTTGTATAAAGACTTTTCATTTTTCCCAAAAACCCTTATAAATTTTTTGTTGATGATAAGCATACTACTCGTTAAAAGAGTTTATTATTAGAATAATGTTTTGAAAATATTCACGGGGGATTCCAATATTTAAAAATTATTATTTCAAAATTGTATTCACAAGATACTCTTATTTTTTACGATAAAAGTTAGAACATTCAGCCTATTATTCTTTTCTCACGGAGACAATTTGTTATAACTAATATTCCGAAGCAAAATGCAAAAATTCTTAAAAACGAAATTTCAAACAATAACTTTTCTATCAAAAAAAGTGCATTTTTTAACCAGAAGGACGATTTTTCTATCCACAAGGACCAATTTTTAACAAAACAGTTGAATTTTTTACCAATAAAGATGACTTTGTAACAAAATAGAAATTTTTAACCGAAAAAGATGAAATTTCTACCAAAAGAGATGAATTTTTAAAAGAGATGAATTTTCAACAAGAGTTGAATTTTGAAATACGAAACATTTTTTCAGCCCGGAGAGAAAAAATTGTCAAGAGTGACAAACAATGTTCAAAATTTATGCCTTAGAGGCTAATACGCTACAAAATGGTTGAATTTTCAACCAAACAGTTAGATTTTCGACCAAAATACAATAGATATGTAAACACAAATGCCGAATTTTCAACAAAACAGTTTAATTTTCAAGCCAAAAAGAGGATTTTTTTAAACAAAAAAGTTGAACTTTCAACCAGAAATTATTAATTAAAAAAAGTTACTTTTCAACCAAATAGTGGAGTTTTCAACTAAAAATGAGCACTTTTCAACCAAAAATGGAATAGTTAAATTTTTGGTTCAAAAAATTAATTTTCAACGGAAAACCCGAATTTTCAAAATAAATGGTTAAATTTGCAACGAAAGAGATGAATTTTCATATGATAAATTTAATTGTTGACAAAGTAGTTCAACCTTTAACCAAGTAACTAAATTTCCAACCAAGAAGATTAATTTTTTCAACTATAAACTATCAATTTTCAACCTAAAATAGAATAGCTACATTTTCATTGAAATTTTTTTTTTTTTAACAAAACAAAAAAATTTTCAAAAAAATAGCCAAATCTTCAACCAATAAAAAGAATTTTGAACAGCGTATATCAACTTTTAACCAAGTAGCTGAATTTTCAATAGAAAAAGATCAAATTTCTACCAAAGAGATGAAGTTTCAAACTAAATGGACGAATTTTCAACAAAAGATATTAATTTTTAATTAAAATCGATCAATTTCCAACCAAAAATTAAATAGTTGAATGTTCTGTTGAAAAATCAATTTTTAACAACAAAAATTCATTTTCGACAATGTAGTTGAATTTGTTACCAAAAAAGATAAATTCTCAACGAAAAATATAATAGTTGAATGTTCAACGAAAAACGATCAATTTTCAGAATATAAATGAAAAAAACTAATTTACAACAAAATAGTTAACTCTTCAACCAATAAAATGAGTTAAAAAAAAGTAGTTCAACTTCCAACGAAACAGTTCAATTTTTGATCAAAAAAAGATGATTTTCTTAACAAAATATTGTATTTTCAATAAAAAAAAAGTTAAATTTTTTACCAAATAGTTCAATTATTTTCAATTTAAAAATATGAATTCTCAATGAAAAATGTAATGTTTGATATTCCAATCAAAAAGACAGTTAAGTTCTAATAAAAAAAATCTGCCATCTGAGCGGGCACATTCTCATCGTACGCAAGTTTGAGCGCGCCTAGGGCTCGCGACTGTTGGTTATCGCGCTTCGCGCTCGATAACTTATGTACCTCGCGCTACGCGCTCAGTCTTTGTATTTCCCCCACATTTATGCGCAGGCGATTAAAATTGAAGGTCAAAACATCAACAACTGTAATTTGGTGATTGTGAATTCTCTTTTGTTAAAGCTCCTTCGGCTTCAACGAACACATTCTCATCAGGTGTCTCGTGCTCCGCACTCAATTTTATCGAAAATGCGAACTTTTCTACATTATTTTCAACTTTCTTACATCAAATGTATATTATATTTATTTCTGTACCTCGGTCTGGGGCTGCTTATTCAGATATTGCAAAATCATGTAGACATTTTATTTTTCATGATTACTTTAATATTTATTTCTTATTTTGCATTAAATTTTATTCTCAGCTACCCTGAAAATTGTATCATTTCAATAAATTTATCTTATTACAATTCATAACATGCTTTGACATTGAAACATACGTATTTGCATTGGCTTGTTCTTATAATTTGGAAAAAGCGTATCCTTTTTGACAAAAATGTTACTAAACATTTTATTGCAACTTGTGTCGTCTTTCCATAATTTTAATGTATTTTTAATGTTATTTTTCACGATTTAAACTAAAAATACGCATCATGGCGTAGGGTGGTTCCAAGCAAATTTGTCGATATAAGTTAGGCGAAAAATGCTGTTAATAAAATGTTATTGTAGTTCGTGTCCTGTTTTCCAAAAAGTTAATTTTTGTTATTTCTAATATATTTTTATAACAAGAGTTTATAACATATTTGAAGATATTTTTTGGTAGAACAACCTTTTTTGTCATTTCTTTCGTCTCTTGGTCGTTTTTCCAAAAATTTAATTTTTTTATATTTAATCTTATTTTTTGGGACTAAGAGAAAGTCTACACGTCCTATTTAAAAATTACTAATAACAAATTTGTAGATCCTTTTTGGGTTAACAACTTTAGTCGATTAATTTTTTTTCGTACCTTGTGTCGCTTTTCAAAAAATTTAATTTTTTACTTTGAATGTTATCTTTTACAATTGAAACTAAAACTACGCGTCATATCAAAATATTATTGATGACAAATTTGAATGAGTTTCCAATCTTTTTCGGAAGAGCAACTGTTGTCTGTTAATATTTTCCATATGATGTACCTCCTTTCTGGGGTAACAATTTTTGTTGATTCATTTTTTTTCTGTACCTAGCATAGTTTGACCGCAAAATCTAATTTTTGATTGTTTATTATTTTATATGCAATCAAAATTTGAATTTTCGATTTTTCAAAAAAATTCAAAAGGTTGTTTTGATAGTTTTTCGAAAGTTATCCGGTATACAAACGATGACAACGACGATAAAGACAACGTCAACAACGACAGACAGATAGACACCGAAGTAAAAACTATTTTTTCTGACTCAGGGTGCCTCAAAACGTTGACATTTGATGGGATCCACAAAAGTCATTTTTCACATATAATCAATACCTTCCCATTATGATGAAAATGTAATAATTCATTAATTTTTGTGCGAACAAAATTTGAATTTTCGATTTTTTGAGAAAACTCAAAAAGTCGTTATGATAATCTTGTAGGGCTATCAAAAAGTAACGTTTTTCTTCTCTTGACTTTTTTCATATCGTGCTTTATTTTGCTTAAAATGTTAATTTTCGTTTTTCAGGGGGGATTTTGAAAATGCTATAACTCTGCCAATTTTCCTTACGTCGAAAAAAGTCGTATAGATAAATTGTTTTAATTTTTGAGTACTACACATAGCCGTCCATCGAATTTCTGAATTTTGAAAAAAATGGTCTAAACAATTTTGAAAATGCTGGTTAGCGAACTCGATCTTCTTTTTGGATCCCTGAAACTGTGTGCCAAAGCACAATCCAATCCGATTAGTCTTTCAAAAGTTATCCGGTATACAGGCGACGACGACAGACATACAGACACCGACTTAGAAACTATTTTTTCTGACTCAGGGTACCTCAAAACGTCGACATTTGATGAAATCCACGTAAGTCAATTTTCAGATAAAATCAATACCTTCTCATGATGAGAATGTAGAAAGCGAACTTTTCAACAAAATAGTTAAATCCTCGACAAAAACAGATTATTTTGGAATCAAACAGTTTTATTATTAACCAAAAAAGATGTAATTTGTATCAAAAGAGAATAAAGTTTTCAAATCAAGCCAAAATGGTAAATTCCCTACAAAACAGTTGAATTTTCAACTAAATAGTAGAATTTTCACACAAAAGAGATTAATTTTGAACCAAGAATATAATAGTAAACTTTTCAATTGAAAAGAATTAACCAGCAACCAATAAAAGAGTCCTCAACAAAATAGTTAAATATGCAACTAATAAAATAAATTTAGAACAAAACAGTTCAACTTTCAGCCAAAAATAGTTGCATTTTTTATTGGATTCTATTAATTTAATTCGCATTTAAGCGGAAAAAAGAGAAAAAGACAAAAAAGAGAAGTTTCTTAAAAAACGGCAAAAAATAGGAAGTCTTTTAAAAAGAGGAAAAGTTTCAAAACCTCTAACAGAAAAATAATATACAGATTGTGTCCAAGTGGAAAAAGAAAATAATGGGAAAAGCTAGAGGCAAAGGACATTCAAGGGTGGATCCACAACATTTTTTGGAGATGACATCTGTGAAGTTTCTTCAACAAATGTATGTGAAAGGGAGTAGGGGGAGCTCACCCAATGATTTAAAAGAACTTCTTAAATTGAATATAATGAGAAGATAAATTCAACTTTATTTATATTTTTCAATTATAGTGTTCGAATTCATAAAAAACCTGGAAGCACATGCATATTTGGTGCATGGGGTACAATTGTTGTTAAAAATTCATCTTTTTAGGTTGAAAATTCAACTCCCTTGTTGAAAGTTGAACTGCCTCATTGAAAATTTATTATCTTGTTCAAAATTCACAATTTTCGTTAATAATTCAATTGTTTGTTTGAAAATTAATTTTTTGTTGGAAATTTATATTTTTGGGTTGAAAATTCAACTGCTTTGTAGGAAATTCGTCTTGTTGACTTGAAAATTCAACTATTTGGTTGAAAATTTAATTTTTTTAAATGAAACTTTATATTTTTGTGTTGAAAATTCGATTGTCTTATCAAAAATGTATCCTTTTGGCTTAAAAATTCAACAAGTTGGTAGAAAGTTCAACTATTCGTTTAAAAATGTATGCATTTTGTTGCATTTGTGCATTTTGTCTTCTTCGTAAAATATCAAATTTTTTGGTGAAAAATGCAACTGTTTGGTTCAAAATTAACCTGTTTTGTTTGAAGATTTAAGTATTTGACTGAATATTCATCTTTTTTAATAAATAATATTGTGTTTTATTTAAAATTAAGGGTATACTTCCGAAAAGGTCACCCAAGAATATAGACTTGATACTTGGCCTGGGAGTTCCTTTTGGACCCTAGTTGAACGCAATGAGAGGATTTTTGACGCAGATCAATACGAATGAAGTTATTAATAATTTTGAATCTTTGTTTAAATTGCTTTTTTTTCAAAATCTCGAAAAATATTGATTCTGAAAAAACACATCATTCACAAAAGTTGTAGATCTTGTCGGAACACATATTTTTGGTAATCATAGTTCTTTTTCTAAAATTAATATTTTTCGAGGAAAATGACAACAATGAATTTTCAGTTTTTTTTGTTACAAATAAATGACCACTACTAAGATTCGTGGTTTTTTTGGGGCGTTGGAAAAGGGGTCGGCATAAATGGTGGGAGGGGGCGTGGGTCATTTAAACTGCCCAAGTTTAGGACGCGTGGTTTTCTTTTGGACGTTGGGAAAAGGGGGTTGGCGTGAGTGGATGTGATCCACATTCTCTCCACTCACTCACGTCGAACCCCTCTTCCAACAACAACAAAATCTAAAAATTCATTTTTGTCATTGTTTTCGGAAAGTATTATTATTACTGTTATATCATTAAGCCGTTTCCCTTTCGGGGAAGGCGTGAATTGCTCGGTTGGAAAGTAGTGATGTGTGGATGGGTATATAGGTGAAGGGTAGATAGGTATATAGGTTT
>JAABKJ010013252.1:0-10350 GCA_011634705.1 Andricus grossulariae
CCATCGGCTGGTGCCGAGAATTCAATCACGTAAATGATCTTGGTTTTCAGATCCTGGAGGACAATATCAGGCTTCGTCGCACTGATACGTTGAGTGGTGGAGAATGAGAAATTCCAGTAGATCTTACACTGATCATTCTCCACGACGGA
Source organism: Andricus grossulariae (assembly GCA_011634705.1). Lineage (NCBI taxonomy): Eukaryota > Metazoa > Arthropoda > Insecta > Hymenoptera > Cynipidae > Andricus > Andricus grossulariae. The sequence continues at coordinate 150 of JAABKJ010013252.1, forward strand.
CTCGAGTTCCCCCTGGGCGTATGGAAAGACGGGCAATATATCAACACCATAGCAGTGCCTAAGATGGTATTATAAGATTTTTAGAGCCGCATTGGATCTCTCTATGTACTCTTAACGTGCACACTTTGAGCATCCACTGAGAACATGTCTAAGTATTTCTGGCTCTTGCTGGCCCGCTAGGCAGTTAGTATCGCCTACAGGTATATTCATTATACGCTCGCGGTAAGCTAAGGTGTCTATGACGCCGTCTTGACAGGCAAAGAGAAATTCCTCAGTCTCCAATCTCTATGCATCAGACTTGAGAAATATGTTCGACAGACCTATCGAGAGCTCTTTTCTACGTATGATACCGTAGAATTTATCACGAAGGGGTTTGCCAACATGCTCTCTTAGTAGAAGCGTATGTTCTGCTTCCAGTACGCGACTTTTAAGAACCGAAGGTGTTAGTGATGCTAGGCCGTGTGTAGTGTCGCTGGAATTAAATGGGAGGCCAAGCTACTCTTCGGCCATATCTGCGGCACAGTATAGAAACGCCGCAACATTGATGACTTCATGTTGATGTACGAGTCGCATAAGAGAATCTGCACTATTTAGAAATGAGCAGGCTGTAGCCAGAACCATTCTTCGATGAAGCACTCCAAGCTTAGCAAGCCTTTACCCCGTTTATCTCGAAGTAGGTATATTCGAGGTACGGAAGATCTAGGATAATGATTCCGATGAATTGTCATCACCTTGCGTGTGCTTCGGTCAAGTTGCTCCAACTCATCTACGTTCCATTTTACTGCACCATACGTATAGAGCAGTATAGGAACGGCTAGCATATTAGTCGCCTGGATCTTATTCTTTTCAGATAATTCAGAAGCCCAAATTTTTCTGAGGATTTGGCGATAGCTTTTTTCAAAGGCCGTTTTTAACACACGCACATTTTGGGTTTCCGCTTGCGGTATTCCAAGATATGTATATGTTTTTCAATTACCAAGATGTTGAATGTTTTTCCGCTTATGTGTTGAACATCCTGATCGTCACGTGATGGTATAGTATTTAGTCTTTCTTGGTGTAGGTGGACGCAGGCACACTTGTCCAGTCCGAAGCTCATGCCAATCGCTTCAGAGTAGCTATTCACCACTTCCGCAAGGATGTTAAGATCCTCTTTCGAGAAAGAAAAGAGTTTAAGGTCGTCCATGTATTAGTGGTTGACCATATATTCTCTTCTGTTCGGCAAGTCACATAGGTATCCAGAGCTTTTGTCTCGGAGCACAATAGATAGAGGCAAGAGGGAGATGCAGAAAAGTATCGGACTTAGAGAGTCTCCTTGAAGGACCACCCTCTTATATGTGATGTATCTGAAGCGTCTCCATTTAGATAATGAGTATCTCCATATACTATCTTCCAGAAGACTTAAATCTCTTCTCGACTATGCGGATTTTTAACGGCATGTGACGTTTTATTGAACAGACGGGAAGGATGAGTAGAAAAGGTCATATTTTCTTAAATCCATTTTACTCGCCGTTCAAGGCGCTGTTTCGCTGTTGAAAGAGATCTTACTTTTTGCGTCCAGTGCTGCTTGATGGTCAACAGTTTATTCTTGTTCAGCGTATGATTTGCTATCCTAAAGTATCGAGCAAATGCCCTAACTTTTGGAGTGAATTTTTTATCTGAGGTTATGTAGCTTATCACGAATTGAATATTATATGACTGCCGTCTCGCCGTTACAATTTTAGACTAAAGATGTGCAATATACTCGCGAGTCTTACTCAGGCATACTGAAGTATCGTTACTTCTATTGTCGCTAAGCAGGGAGACCGCCTTCTCGTAAACTACATAGTTCAGATTCCAGAGATTAACATCTTCGGGGAGCAAATTGGGGAGAGCATTATTAGCTTCAGATAATTTGTCCATCCTGAAAAATATTTTTGGTGGATAGATCTCCTACTTCTCATGTTGGCATTATTGGCTATCTGCAAATGTGGTCTTGCTGGAGCGGATGGTATGTTCGCTGGAGGATGTTGCTATTCTTCTTGCCGATAAAGAGCTTTATATCCGTTTTTGCGCAAAAAGGATACTTGATCTCCTCAATACTGAAGCATTTTATGAGCATATTCCGGGTGCATATTGACCCAACGTTCATGTAACCTCTGCATAAATCCTCTTCGCGCCGGTGAGCTTCTTTGCCAACAGATGACGATGTCCTTCCTGAGTTGGTCCGACCATTTAAAACGACGTTCTCGCGTTTTTCCGGGGCTATTGCCGGGTCGTTACCTAGGTTCTTTCCTATTGCTACTTCCAACTGAACCATGACCTTCATCGGAGAGAGGCCTATTGTCTGTGGCACTGCGCGATACTAGTGACGTAACCGCATAATTTATTGCATTGAGCAGTTAGCCCAATAAAACGTGGCTGACTGCAAGATCCGGAACTACACACGCGATCACTTACTGTCGTCTGCTCATACAAGCAGACGCCTAAAAAGTTTTAAAAATATTAATAGCTAAGGATTTGAACCCTTCCTACCCACCTAAAACTACCCGACCGCAAAATTAACTCACGCCGCACGCACTATCCATCTAAGCTTACGAAGGCTTGGACTTTCATTTAAAAATCTTGGCTCAGTTTTATAGGGTCAGTACATAGCATTTGATGAATATTTCTGACCTTTTCGAAATTTCAATGGATACTTCATTTCATATTCAAGATATTTCGAAAGATTTTAAATATTTCAAAATATTTAAAGAGATTTTCAAAAGATTCCGCAGTTCTTTAGATAATTTTCAATGATTAAAGCAAAAAAAGAAAACAATTTGTACGAACTAACAAGGGGAACCTACACCCTTCGGAATTTTCTTTGAATTTAAACGTAGATTGAATAGACCGCAATGCAAAGGTCTTTCGACTGCTTGTTTGATCAGACAGTGAAATTCGCTATTAAATAAATTTCAGCAAAGCCAAAATATTAGTTTAGCGAAACTTGTTTATTATAAAAAATGGGCTTTATCAGCGTTTACCATTTTATATACATATAAATTTTTAAATCTCCAATTTTTAATATGAAAAAATCTTAAAATTAATATTTTGTCATCGTTGAAACAAATTTAATAGTCATTTCCAATCAAGAAAGATTCTAATGTAAAAAAATCTCAAAAAGTGCAGGCACCAAGAATCAAGCCCAGACCTTCCGATTAGAAATCAAGAGCGCTTCTTTTTGATCTAACTGACGGTCAAAGGACTTTCGCATCGTATGGATTTTTTCAAGATTTTTTATCGAGTATGGCTGAAAAGTGCATCTTATTACTTTAGCACATTATTAGTTTGGTAATATCCCATTACTCGGAAGAGTATGAATCTAAACCAAGTTTTAGCAGTGGTACAACAAAAATGTCAATTTTGGCTCAAATTGTTAAGGAAGTATTTCATTTTTAAAATTCGGTATTCTTAAAAATAATAAATATCATAATAAGACACACTTTTAAAATGGAAAAAAAACGACATCCGGTGCGATGTGTTGTACCCGGCAAGTATGTACCAACAAACTGCAAATGCTGAGTAGTACTTGCGCATGGAGTATTCTAGAAATAGAAAAATAAATATGTGATTATAATTACCAACAGGCCTAAAAAGAATCACTAATGGGAGACACAGCATACCAATAGTGGTTCTCATTTTGTTTTAAATGGAGGAAATCTTCTTTTAGAAATTTTGGATAAGAGTGTAACTAATGAACAATTTTTTTAATTTTGCAGGTTTTTTATATACTTGTCACTATCTAATGTATCATCATCAGCTTGTTGAAATTCTTTTCAGGGTCTGTAGAATGAAACAGTAAAAACACTTCAGATTTATGACCTTGATACATGTGCAATTTAGAGGGATCAAAATGTCTTAATGCGTAATGGAAAGATCCATTGCCTTGGGATGTCATGCGTCTCACGAAAATATGTTTTCACTTTGCTACAGAAGCAACCATTATTATCAAGTTACATACAGAATAGCTAGATTTTTATTTCAAACTGTTATGAATTTTTGTCTCTTCCCCAAGTAAAGGTAAAGTGCAAGCATTACGAAACAAATATAATGATATAGATATCATTGTTATAAACAACTTCCATAACCAAATTTTCAGCGTCAGAAAGTTTTAAAAGATGCAGGAACTTTTCTTTAATAGTATATTTATATTGCCAGAGTTGAGACTCTTAGTTAGACCTTAGTTTTAATCGTATTTTCCTTCAAAGCCCAAACTTTGGCTAGGGTCTCTTTGCCGATGGCATTGGCTTTCGCCCTTTCAATATCTTCGATATTTTCTGCAAAAGATACGTTTGTGAGTATAATGTATGACAAACACGTGAATATATAAATAAAAATACATAATAAATATTCCGATATACATGCTATCTATATAATCTAGGCGGTCTAACATTTTATCCTGTAGGTCGTGGTTTCTTCTCGCGAGGGTCACTATCTTTTCTTCCTGCTGCTTGGTGAAGACTTAATAGAAAGCCAGCTCTACGTTAAGTCGGCTTATTTCTGCTTCAGCTTGTCCTTCATTTAAAATGTGACGTCCGCGCTCCGAGTTAGAAATTCCTTTTAACTAGAAAAATTTTTTAACAATAAATTTAACATTTCTGAAATTGAAATATGTGAAATTGACATATCTAAGAATGGAAAGCTTTTCCTTCACAATCGGTTTCCTTCCCTTAGCGCTGTGACCCTTGGATGCAGTTGTCGAATTCTGCGATGAATATGGAAGTGGTTCTTCCTCGCTTTCCTATAACATAATCTCCATGAACAAATTCGGGCCTTCTACGACAAAATTTAATTTTTGTAAGCCTGAGAAAACAACAATAATTTTTAAAAGCGTTGCAAGCTATTTTAGTACGATATAGTTTCTAAATGCTCAAAAGAATATTATGATAGCTTGCAAAGATTTTAAGAATTACTTCAGGGTAAGGAGGGGCAGTGCCGATCAGCTAACAGTCAAATATTTTTTTAAAGTTAATAAGATGTGGAATTGATCCATTTTAATTTATTTTGAGTCCTACATTATTGTTCATTATATTTCCATAAGTATTAATTACGTTAATAAAACAATGATTCAATGTGATGGTTTGTTTGTGTGGTATTTTATGTACTGGAAAAATTACCTTAAAACATATCCAGTAAGAAGAATAAGTTATTTCGAATAAAAATATTGATAGCTGTGATATAACCTCTTATTCGTTGACACTATATTAGACAAGGACTACACGCAAATATTTCTACCGTACCAATACGAAAAACCTGCTCTACCGACCGGTAGAGTTAATTTATTTTTCTACTTACCGTTTTTTAGTAAGCACTTGTAAACACTATTTCTGTAATAAAATAGATTTATCAAATGCAAAGTGGAATTAAAATTGTTAAGTAATAACGATGTTATAAGCAAAGTCACGTTTGTCCCACCGGTCGACACTGCCCCTCCTTTCCCTACTTCTTTAAGGCTCAGAAAAATAAGATTTTGCCCTATGTGACCGGGTAAATTTCGCATCCCTACAAGCCCGGTTTTAGGGCTGGGCGAGCCGGGTGGTCGCCCAGGGCGCAGCTATAGGGGCGCCGAAATTACGGATCACACTGTACTGTATTGTATTAAGAATTTCCAGGTATGACTTTAAAAACATAAGAGCAGCTTTGATAAACCTTTCTGAAGATAACGAGAATGATTCCAACGTACGCCATGAAGCTCGTACACTTGCTCTTCAAATCACTAAGTTTGAATTCATTGTACCAATAGTTGTCTGGTATGACATACTGTTTCAAGTAAATGTTTTTAGCAAATCGATGCAGAACTCTTCCGCGGATCTTTTACTAATCACCAAATTGTTAGTATCGAGTCTGAAATATTACGAAGATTACCATCCATGTTTCGAAAGCGCATTGATAACGGCGAAAGAAATTGCGGAAGATTTAGAAGTAAAACCAGGTTTAGAAAATACGGACGAACGCGAAATAAGAAGAAGCAGTTTGATTATGAAGCACATGATGAACCAGTAGACGATCCAGAACTGAATGTCAAAGTTAGATTTTTTTATGCGATGTTAAATATTGCACTTGCATTAATGAAACAACGATTAAAACAATTGGAAGATCATAATAAGATATGGTAATATCTGTACAATTTGAAAGAGCTCCCCGAAAAGCATAGTTTAAAACAATTATGCTCTGAATTAGAAGAAGAACTTATTCACAGTGATGAAAGCGATGCTTACGGCGAAGATCTCTATGATGAGCTTGTACACTTGAAATACGAACTACCGGATACCGTGGAATCCCCAATAGCTGTTCTAAATTTCATAGTTCAAAATAATTTGGATGTTTCTTTCCCCAATGTATTCGCAGCGTTACAAATCGATGTTGTCAATAGATAACGAAGCATCCCAATCATTGGATTTCTCTGAACTCATTAACGAATTCACGTGAGTAAACGCTCGAAGGATCAAATTTTCTGAGGGCATTGTTTGTAATCTCGCCGAATTCTGTATCTTTTGTATATATTTTGTATATTCTGTATAATATTTTGTATGTGTACATTATGTGGGATAAAAATTCTTGAGTTTGCAACAAAACACAAAATCGTGTTAACTTTTTCATTCTGACTTGTTTTGTACCGCAATCGCAAATTGTGAGCAAAACTTAACCATGAGAACCAAGAGCGAAGGTCACACCTCAATTAGAAGGCACTTACCTAAAATTATCAACACATGGATTATTTATTCCTTTGTAATGTCTATTTTCATGCTACGGAAATCGCCGCCTGTTGACAACATCTCCATGGTTGCATGACGCTGCCATCTTCTATTGACCTCCGAGCGCCATGACGTCACGGAGGCGTGACGTCACAATACTCACGTCTTGACCCGTAAGACTCTGGGGCCTGCAAACTCGACGTTGTTGGCTATCAAATGCAATGGTGGACAAATTACTATCAAACCATACATGAGATCCTCGCCCAGCGCCCGCTATTCTTTGAAGGACACCAATCATCGCATGCCATATAACCAGGGCGTGTGACGTTCCAAACCGTACGTGGCGACCATTCAACTATAAGCCTTAGAGAAATGGTCTGGTTGGCCACAAGATTCAGCTATCAGATGAATTGGGATTATTTATGATAGAATCCAGATGCTCTGAAAGTACTCCTGCCGTGTAAATCAACGCACGCACCACTTCGTACTATCCGGCAACTCACGTACCGATCGTCTAACTCCAGACTGTAATAATTATGAATATTGTTTATTGTTATATATGCTGTTGCCGAAATTGTCTATGATTGCGAGTTTTGATCGACTGATATATGATTGTTTACCAATTTTATGTAAATCTCATATTCATCGATCCTGCCTTGATAGTTGTGAACGCGCCTTAATGCTAGTCTGTATGATCCAAGGCTGCCATCACAAGTCACAAATAACGCTGAAAATGTCAGGAAATTTCAACCAATTGTGAAAACACATTCCCTCTTACTTTTCTATCTCTGTTTGGATAAAATATTAAAAACCGTCACGTGATTTTAAGGACCGTCCCCTAAGTTAAGATTCCTAATCCCTTCCTGGATTTCCTTCCCATTAAATTCAACTTCCATCGCCAGCTAAAGTTCCGATATAATTCCTCTTTTTTTTGTAGTTGTCTGATATAACGGCCTGGCTGGCGTCCAAAACTTCAAAGAATTATCCCGATATTTATTTATCATTCCGATATACGTAATTCGACATTAATGAAGTGGGCTATAAAACCCCCTCGTACCTACAAAACTAAAAATATTGAAACCTTACACGATTCTAAAAAATTGGACCATAAAGACCTACATCTTCATCAAAATGCCCATCCTGAAATTTGTTTTTGTTGTTTAGTCTTGTCAGCTTGTTTGCCAGCAGCGGTGCTAAATCTTTCGATGGTGCTGTGAAACTCCGTTTGATTGATTTATTTTTGGCATTAATTTACTTGAATTCAACAGTTTCCGAATCGGAAGAAGTTGCAGATTTCGCTCTGGATATGGGTGGATACCTTAACCTTTCCTCGCTACCCATTCTTTTGAGGACCTATTTTTTTCTGCAAAGTGCATATTTACTTTTTCAGCGATCACAACACAACTTTATGAAGTTAATAGTAGAAAGATTTCTGGTTCAAAAATATAAATCCACGCTCATTTTCAATGTTCTGAATTATAAATATCCCTCCCTTTCAACTGACACTAATAAAAATCTTCAAAATAAAACATTGTCTTCTTCCAATTTAGTACAAAATGGAAAATAAAAAGTTTCTTCCTTTCATCTCAATGTTAAAAATCTAAAATTGAGAACAAATGAGAATATATAAAGCTCTTTCCTTGAAGTTACTGAAAATATTGAAAATTACAAAATTATTCTGCTTCCAGTTCATGAAATATTGAAAACTCAAATTCCTTCGTTTCAAAGTCAAGAAAAATGTTACAAATACAAAATTTTACGCCTTCAACTTAACAAAAATGTTTTAAAAAAGTTCCTTTTCCAATTCGCAAGAAAATAAATACTGGAATTTCTTCCCTATCTTTTCAAATTAGAATTGTAAGATTCAAAAGTTTCTTATATATAAATTCTGTTAAGTTGAATAATTTCAACTTGAAATGGAAAAAGAATTATTATTATTCAATCAAGAAAGCGCGTTTACTTGTCCGTTTTTAAAACCACTATTTACTTGATCCAAGAACATTTACTTGATGCAAGTTATATTTTCTTGGACTCAGTAAATGGTGTGTCTAAATATGGACAAGTGAACGTTTCAAATTAATAAATAATCGTCCAATTCTTGTTTATAGATCAAACTCTAATATTTTACTTACAAATTTGCATTCTATTTCTTTATATTTCAAAAAATTAGATTTGACATTTTTATTTTTGAATATTTGATTAATAATTTTTAAATAGGTTTCCATAGACTGAGACTTAAATTAATGTTATGTATAAGGAGCACATAATACAAAACTGTGGTGTCATTATTTCATTTTCAAAAAAAACAAACTATAGGCAAAAGTTTCAGATACGAGATGTAACTTATAGGATAGGTTTGTAATGCCTGCATTTATTTGACGACAATGGTACTAATAATGAATTCAGTGGAAAAATATCATCAATGAAAATTAAATATTACACTTCAATGATTACTTAATACATGATCTTCTTATTTTATTTTCCCCCTTCATACTCAGTATATTATAACAACGAAATTTCTCTAAAATGTGTGAATACGTTTAGATTTTACAAAAATATATATATTTTTTTCAACTTAAGCCATGGGAAGAACGGCAAGTAATGTTAGAATTTCCAATATTGACCATCTGTAGTCGTTTAGCCCAACGAATGTACCTTCGTACCCCGTATGGTTGGTGGAACCGATTTTGCAGAGGACTTCCGTTGGCTATTGGTATATGCTTGAGGGTTTGTTTGTTTATCATAAATCTTACATCGCGATTCATAACACGCATCACAAATGGATACAAACTTCTATGTAAGACTGCCCCAATGATCCAGTCACCCTCTACTGCTATTTTAAAAGGCTCATCTGGTAACGGAATATATGTATTTGAAAGACCTTCACAAAAGAAAGCTTCAAGAGTGTAGGAAACGACCGGCGGACGGGATGGGCCTCTACCTAATTCTGAAAAAAGAAATTATAATTCCTAAATCAATCATTATAATTGTTATCAAATTAATTCAATAAATTTTAGTTTTTACTTTACTACAAATGTTAGGTGCTCATCAATTTTCTCAAAATTTCACCTCACATTAATTTTATTTGTTCATACTGCTGTTGGAACAAACTTAATTTTTACGTCACACAATGTGACAGAAAATTATGAATTTCTACACACAATTATCAAATAAATACAGTGAAACCGGGATTTAGTTCCTCTGGATTCTGTTCTTCCGAGAATTGACGCCGCGCCATGGGGATACGTGAGAGGCGCTGCGGGGGGATCTGTCGTGTGCACTCAGGCGTGACAAAACATGATAATTAGGAAAAACAAACTCGGTTGAATCGAAATCAGAAAAAATAAATCTTATGAATAATGTCAATTAGGATAAATAGAAATGAGGTGAAGTGGTTATTATGGTTATTATGATATTTACCAACAGGGTTAGTGAAAACCACTAAAATAAGACACAGAATACCAATCGAGGTTTTCATTTTCTTGAAA